>PITA01005943.1:35823-105087 GCA_004023965.1 Spilogale gracilis
TCCTGCCTCACGTTGAGGTCTTTCATCCATTTCGAGTTTGCCTTTGTGTGTGGTGTAAGAGAATGGTCTAGTTTCATTCTTCTATATGTAGCTGTCCAATTTTCCCAGCACCATTTATTGAAGAGACTGTCTTTTTTCCACTGGATATTTTTTCCTTCTTTGTCAAAGATGATTTGCCCATAGATTTGTGGGTCCATATGTGGGCTCTCCACTCTGTTCCATTGGTCTATTTCTCTAAAAAACTACATTTTTATAATCATTTTAAAATCATTTGTTCCTAAGAATTTTCATGTTTTACATATATTTTCAGTATGTGGATATGATTTTTATTTTCTTTCAGGAAGGATCATATTTGAGTGTCCTCAAGAAGTTAAGGAGTTTCCTATTAATGTTCATACTTACATTGATATTTTACGGTTTTGTTTAGGAAAGTATATTATATTAAGTTCTTCATTTTGGAGATAAAATTGATAACTACATTAAAAATAAAAGCCCTCTGTACAGGAGGGTTTTATTTCTGCTAAGTTTAGAAACAAAGATAAATATATACTTATAGTAGCTGGAGGAGTTTTGACAAAGTATATTTTTTTAATCATGGCAAGTTCAAACATCAGAACAGTAGATAAGAGGACAACGTATCACCTGCTTATCATCCTACAATGATCATACATAGTCTTCCTAAGTTTGCTTGTTTGAGTACGAAACCTGTGCCCCAGTATCCTTTGAGTATTTTGAAGCAAATCTCAGATGTCCTATTTTGTTCATAAACATTTATTTATCTCAAAAAAATGAGGATTATAAAACTAATGCCATGTCCTCATGAAACCTAAAAGTAATTCATCATATTATATCCCTAATTGATAATTCAGGGTTTAAATTTCACTGGTTGTCTCATACCTATGTCTTTGCAGTTTTTTCTTGAGTCAGGATTCAAACAAGGCCCACACAATGCATTTGATTCATCTCTCTTCTGTTTCTTCCTCGTATAGCTCTCTCTCTCCTTCTAGTTCCTGCAGTCTGTTGAAGCAACAGGATCATTTGTCCTTTGTTGTTTTCCGGTCTCTTTTGCGGAGTGCGCTCCAAGGTGGTGGTGAGCATGTTTTTCTGGCCTCTGTTTCCTTAAATGGATTTTTAGATCTAGAAAGTCAAACTTTTTTTGATGGTTGAGGGGGAAGGAATATTTAGTAGCAGTTTCGTATACTCCAGGAATCACATAATGCAGTTATTTTTCTCTTTGATGCTATAGATGATCATTGGCTAGAGCTGTTATTTTATTGAGTTTGCAAAATAGTAATATTGAATTCTTCATTTATGAGTTGGAAGAGTACTAATAAGAGATTTTCATCAACCGTTTGCTTACCTGAAGGATGGGATTGCAGGGGAAGGACAAATTTAATGCTTGGTTCTTTATGTCTTTTTACTAGTTGAGAAAAATCGGTTGGTTCCCTGGATTCCATAGAATCTGAGAAGAGAATCTGAGAATTTGAGAAGGGTATATATATTCTTATGAATACATGGGTATAAATCTATTTGGGTTTAACAGTTACTATTCTTTTTGCGTAAGTTTCCTCATTTTTTAACCAGTGGGAGCCTCTTCTGGTTGACTGTCTTTGAAGACTCCCTTGCTTTCTGCTATGACAAATTTTCTACACTCACCTTGTACCTTTCTTACCCTGGCCAGGATCAGCTACTGTCCATGGATTTCCTTCAGGGGCAAGTAATACCTTGAGAACTCTGATTTGGGTGCTGGAAGTGGTGGTTGTTACTGGATTGGTCCTTGTGTCTAGGATTTTCCAGTGGATAGAGCTAAAATAGACACACATACCCATATATGGATGTATTTATGCACGTCTTGAGTTTAAACATTTCTAATATAGGATTGTACTGTGTTAACTTGATTTTATAATTACATCTTGTTTCTCTAATATATCAAACATCTTGCTTCCTAAAAAATTGACATGATTTGTTTGAAAATGCTATCTGTTCTTATTTAACAGACCAGTGATTCATAGGTTTAGAGGCTGGATTTCAAAAGAACTTCAAGGTTACTCTAAATGGGTGGTGGACGTCTGAGAAGTGTTCCACATGTCATGCCACTATAAGGAGTTGTTAAAGACCAGTAACTAGAGAGAATAATAGAAGGGGTACTGGATTGGGGTCCAGCTCTGATGATTTACCCATTGCTTCTTTCCTTGTCTTATAAAAAGGGGGTAATAGTAATCTACATTCCAACCCTTTTATTAAAGATAATATATGTGGAAATGCTTTGTAAATTATTAATATATCATAATAGAAATTATTTTCCCATATGATGAAAAAATAATGAGCTAGTCTTTGAACCACTGGACTTTTGATTAGTTTTTTGGTTGGGATTGTTTTTTCTTGCAGGGCATATTTTTCTCTTCAGTTGCTAAAGCATGGTCTTCCTAATTATCCTCTTTAGTGGATCTTCTTTATAGTTAAATGTATACTTTTTTTAGGCTTGAGGTGGGTGGTTGATGGCATAAATATTTGTTTGGCTTAAATATTAAATATTTTTGTTTTAATTTATAATAAAGTAGATATAGAAAGGACCAAAGCCAGTGAGACTTTTTCATCAACGCCTGTTTCTTGCTTTTGATAAGGTCTTATTTCTCTTATTTGGTGTCATGGAGTACTATAGACCCTAAGGTGTACCTCTGTGTATGTATATATATATATCCTTTCCATTGGTAGGACCTAGCTTCACAGTGCTGAATTCATAACATGGAAACAAATGACAAGTACGGGCCAAGTTAGTCATCTAGATATGAGTATTACATGTTTGGTGTTGCTAGGCTCCTTATCTTTATTTGGCTCATAGAACGGGCTTAACTAAGACTCCAAAGACAAGTTCCCAGCCTATCCCTTCCGGCTATCCTTTTTATATTCTCAAACAGGGTTTTGCCTTATTTCTTAATCTTGGTGCCATGTCTACTCACTTGATCCAGTGGAAAAGTGGCCAGTGTAACATCTCTTAACTGCACTGGTGCTTGCTTGGGTCTGCCTTTAAGGTCCGTGTTTTTATTCCCTTCCCACCATCTTGTGCTGTTAAGGCCTTATCTTTAGTTGTATAGCCTTAGATTATTCTAGCTAAGATTATTTGTGTTTAACATTCTAACTTTCCTTCTCATATGTCAATGATAATTTTTTAAAACTCACACTTGGTTATTTTTCAGCTATATTCTACCCTTTTCAGCACTTTTAACCAATCCTTGCAAGTGGCAATGACCTTTCTGCAACCTGGGGTGCTAAGACCTCTTTACCATTCTCCATGTAGAGATTCATAGTGTTCATTTGCATTTTACTAACAATTCTGTCCCTATAGGGAGTGAAAATTAGTTATTTTTAAATAATTCTAGTATGAAATGAAAGAATTATATTACCAAACCTTGGAAAATAAAGGAAATCCGTTACTCTTTCATACTCTTAGTAATTTTTTTTTTTTTTACCTTGTCACACTGACTTTAATTTTTTTATATCATTGTTCTATAGTAATTTTTTTGTCTGACTTTCAGGCTCAGGCTTCAATAAACTCCTGATAATCAGAAAAGTTTTTGTATGTCCTTCCATGGGATTTATAACTAACACTAAATGGCAAATTTTAATAAGTTCATTTGTCTGTTCTTCTGGTAACTTAGTAATTTTTAAAGATGGAGACTTTGTAAAACTTTGAATAATCTAAGTACTGTATACTTCTGTCCCATTAACAGTGTATGATATTTCCTTCCAGATTTAATATACCTTCAGACTTAATATAACCATCAGTTTAAAGATGCGTAACATTTGAGAAATATGCAGAACCTGTTGAATTGTTTCCTTGTTAGACATCTGCTAATTTCTAACATTTTTACTATTACAAACAGTCAATATTTTTGCAGACATTGGTTTTTCATATTTTGGATTATTTCTTTAGGATCCCAGAAGTAAAATAATTAGGGTCAAGCAATACTTTTATTACTCTTGATTTGAATTCCTCAGCAGCCTTCCATGAGTGTTGTTAAGAGTTAATGATACCTTTAACAAATTGCTTTTGTTTTTCTCTTCTGGATACTTTCATCCTTACTGCTTGCCCCCCACCACACACATTGCTTATTTCTTTGTGGTTTAAAATTTTCTTTAAACTTCAGGGGCATCTGAGTGGCTCAGTCAGTTAAGTGTCTGCCTTCTACTCACGTCATGATCCTGCGGTCCTGGAATTGAGCCCCACATTGGGCTCCCTGCTCAGCGGGGAGCCTGCTTCTCCCTCTCCCTCTCTCCTCCCTGCTCATGCTCTCTCTCTCTCAGATAAATTTAAGAAAATCTAAACTTTTTTTTCTTTAAACTTCAAAACCATTGAGTCACTTCTTAAGAAGATTGGTTGGCTTTTAGAAAGGAGAAGGAACAATTTATAGCAGTGGGGCAGAGGTGATGTGGGGTCATCGGAGACTCCGACAGGAGAGGTGGTGGTAGGGAAGGGGGTGGCAGAGTAAAACTGATATGGATTTTCTCATCTGTTGACATTGTTCCTGATAAGAAGCTGTCTCTAAGCTGGAATAACCTGTGACTAGGTTTTTAAAATGAAAAAGTGGGATCCCTAGCAATCAAGTTGTGCATTTCCTCATGGGAAAATTTTAAAAGCAACAAGCAATGGTCTCAAGTTTATAAAGAACAGATTATGACTTGTATACTCAAGATGTTGTAACCGGATTTCTTGGTCATGAACCTCTATGTCAACTATATAAAAAAGTTGAAGCTTGCCATTCCTTAGCAAATTGGGAAAGAACCTTCACTGCTTAGCAACCCTGCTAAGTTTATTCAAATAATTTCACAGATAGAATCTACTACTTTATGTAATAGTCATTAGGCATATTGATGTTTGTCTGAATGGATGTGGTTATGTGCGGATAAAGAACCAGAGTCAGGACCTCACTCTGCAAGGCAGTAAATGGATTTTCATGCATGGACTATCACTGCTTTCCTATATTTAAACTGGCTCTAGCTAAGTATAATTTTGTTATCTAGAGCAAACTGGACTTCACACATGGTATTTCTGTCAGCAATTCAAGACTATAGTAAGAATATTTTACAGAGTACTAATAAAAATAGACAACTTGAATGTAACATTACAGCTTTTCATAATTCTATTGGCTGTGCCATCTGATGCTATGCTAAGAATGTTTTGGCCTTCTAGTGACTATGCATTAATTATTCCTCAGGCTTAGTATGTATTCTTGCAAATGCTTTCATCTACAATACTCAATCTGTAACTTGATGGAAATTAGAACATATCATTCATAGCAGGCTGTTTTGCAGAATTTCAGATTTCATTGAGGCTGACAGTAGCATCATTTAATTCTAGGACCCAGCCAGCTCCTCTTGATTAGGACTCGAGTCTCCCCCATGACCAGTTACCCAGCCCTGACTCGGGTACTCCTCAGCCATATGTCCTTGGGCAAAAGTCTTTTTAACTCATCCGTGGTTGATTTTATGATCAATAACTTGTAAATCCCAGTAAATCCCAGTGTGCTGTCCCTGACAAATTGGTGCCAACGTATGCTGGGAACTCTAGCTGGTGGGGGCAGGGGCCCCTCAGGGACCAAGTCTTCAGGTTCAGAGACTGGGACAGCCCGACAGCAGAAATCTTTTCTCTCTGGGGTAGAGGTAGGACAGCAGCATTCCAAATATAGTCTTAAAATCCAAGTCTGATTCAGATGGGCATGTAGAGTGAAAGGTGGGATAAAACATAAAAGTCAGACATTCTAGGTGTTCTTGTTAGACGAAGACCACAATATCCAAAACAATTTTTAGGAAAATGTAATTTTAGTGAGGATGACTATGACTAGGATGACTGCTATTAATAGCTTTTGTTCAGTACTTGATCTGTACTGGGTACTGTGCTAAATACTTCCACATACACAGTCCAGTTCTGTCATGGCGATTTTTAAAGATTGGTACTGTTATTTTTATCTGGTGAGGAGACCCACCCTGGAAAGGTTGCGGTGGTGAGCAGGAGATAAGAGTTGAAGCTGCCTGGGTCCAGTGCCCGCAGTCTGATGACTGCTCGCACAGTCTCGGCTGTGTGTCTTCTGTTTATCCTTCCAGATCCCCTCCTTGCTTGTCCTTCCCCCCACCCTTGTTCTGGAAAGGACAGTGATCCTCCTGGACTACAGTGACAGGGTCCCTTGCCTCCTCGTTTCCAGAACAGTTCAGCCAGTTGGAGGTGAAGTGAGGGGAGGATATATGGCAAAGGAGAGAGTGTGCAGAGTAGGCAATGTCGTGGTTCCCTCCCTGCCAGGTTGGCTGCGTCTGTCTTGACCGAGGGCCCCATCTCCTGTCAGGGAGCCCCCAGGATTCTGTTCTCTCTCCTTGTCCCTTCAGCAGGTGGGCAACTCTTGCTGTTGCTAGAGCTGGCATATTGGACTGCCCCTTTTAGTTTCTAGGGACAGTGTCCATATGTTTTATAAATAAGCCTCTTGAATGACACCATTGTTGTGTGCCATCTCTTCTTGACAGAACCCTGACTGATACACCAACTCTCCCATTTCGAGCAAATGGACCATATGAAGATGAGAGTTTGAATTTTAGGCAGTCAGCAAATACTGAGTACCTGTAGAGCACGAGGCACTCTGCTAGGGTAAGTGAAGAAGCAGGAACCCTGGGCTTTGCATTCTTCAGGAGAAAGATGATCTAGGAAGACAGTGCATTTAAAATTCCAGTAAAAGGCAGCGTGGGCTAAGTGTGGCATGACTTTAGAGACTAGAGAGCTCTGTGGCTGGCAGTAGAAGGGATAAGCAGGTGCTTAGTCAGAACTATTAAGGACTAGTACAGTTTCTTCAAAATGGAAGAAGAAGTTTTTAGAATGTGTTTTGGGGGTAATGACTGCATGAGTCCAGGTGGAGCCAAGGGTTTCTGTGAGGGAATAGTAGGGGACAAAGTGAGATACATACACACTTAGGTTGAAAAGCATTTTATTTAAAAAAGAAATTAAGATTTTTAATTTCCATTCCAGTAGAGTAAACATGCAGTGTTATGTTTCAGGTTTACAATGTTTCAGGTGTACAATGTAGTGATTCAGTAACTCCGTATGTTACTCAGGGTTCATCATGGTATGTGTGCTCTTTAATCCCGGTCGCCTGCTTCACCCATCCCCCTCCACCTCCCCTCTGGTAACCCTCAGCTCGCTATAGTTAATCTGTTTCTTGGTTTGTCTCTCTCTCTTTTGTCCTTTGTTCATTTGTTTTGTTTCTTAAATGCCACATATGAGTGAAATGACATGGTGTTTGTCTTTCTCTGATTGACTTATTTCACTTAGTGCTATTTTCTCTATGTCCATCTGTGTTGCACATGGCAAGATTTCATTTCTTTTTCTGGCTGAATAATATTCCACTATGTATATATAGCACATCTCTTTTTATCCATTCATCAGTTAATGGACATTTGGGCTCTTTCCATAATTTGGTTTTTGTTGATAGTGTTGCTCTGAACATTGGGATGTATGTATCCTTTTGAAATAGTGTTTTGTATTCTTTGTGTAAATACCTGGTGGGATTGCTGGATCATAGGGTAGTTCAATTTTTAACTTTTTGAGGAAACTCCATACTGTTCTCTGGAGTGGCTGCACTGGTTTGCATTTCCACCAGCAGCACATGAGGTTTCCTTTTTCTCCATAGCCTCATTGATGTTTGTTTTTTTGTGTTGTTGATTTTTAGCCCTTCTTACAAGTGTGAGATGATATCTCATTGTAGTTTTGTTTTGCATTTCCCTGATGAGTGATGGTTGAGCATCTTTTCATGGTTCTGTTGACCATCTGGATGTCGTCTTTGGGGATGAAAGATCTGTTCATGTTTTCTGCCCATTTTTTAATTGTTTAAATTCTTTATATATTTTCAATATTAACCCTTTATTGTATCATTTGCAAATAACTTCTCCCATTCTGTAGGTTACCTTTTCATTTTGTTGATTGTTTCCTTTGCTGTCCAGAAGCTTTTTTTTTTTTTTTTGATGTAGTTCCAGTAATTTATTTTGCTTTTATTTTCCTTGCCTCAGGAGACAGGAGGAGAGAAACGTTGCTATGGCTGATGTCAGAGAAATTACTGGCTGTGCTCTCTTCTAGGATTTTTATGGTTTCATGTCTTACATTTAGGTCTTTAATCTGTTTTGAGTTTATTTTTGTGTATAGTATAAGAAAGTGGTCTAGTTTCATTCTTTTGCAAGTAGCTGTTCGGTTTTCCCAATACCATTTGTTAATGTGATGGCTTTTTCCCATTGCATATTCTTTCCTTCTTTGTTGAAGATTAATTGACCATGTAATTGTGGGTTTGTTTCTGAGCTTTCTATCCTGTTCCATTGATCTTTTTGTTGTTGTTTGTCTGTTTTTAATCTTGATTTTTGAAAAAAATTTCTACCAAAGTTAGTGTTATATTTGTGATTGCTCATGCTGTGGTAAGTAAAAACCTGTTTGAGGTAAGAAATAATGCCTAGTAGTCCTTTTTTGGAGAGGAAGCTGGTTTTGAGTATCTATTTACTCTGTATGTCAGGCCTGCAGTTGTGTTTGGACACACCACGGTTGTAATTCATACTCTTGGTTTAACAACACTTTCATATATAATTATCATTACTTTGTAATTACAGCAATAAAATCCATTCTTTGGGAACTATTCCAGTATTTAGAATACTGAAAATAAGTGTGCTTAGTATCAGTTGTCACAATGATTTTTCCAATGCTTGAATTTTTAAGAAATCAGCTTCTATTGTACTTCAAAACAAAACTGATGTTTAATAAAATTCTGCTTTTAGAGATGGCAGATCTTTGTAGAATCTGAAAAGGAAAACTTTAAATCAAAAGGAATAGTCACAAAAAAAGATGTAATGTTCCTCTATTTAGAAATATTGAGAAGAAGAAATTCTAAAACTTTCTGAAAAAAAAAAACAAACAAAACAAACCAAAACAACAACACAAAACAGTGTGGAGCCTAAAGGATATGCTTTGCCTTATTTAGAAATTAATTTGATGCAAACAGAAACCTGAGGGAGAGGGGTGGAGCTTAGTAGAGAGAACTCTGTGTGTGTGTGTGTGTGTGTGTGTGTGTGTGTGTGTGTGTGTGGCTTTTGTCAGCCTATTTGTTTCTCTGGCTCCTGACCAAACAGTGGTTTACACTATTCCATGGAAAGCTATGTGGAATTCTACCCGAGCTTGTGTCTGTTGAAATATTGGTGCATTGGTCTGTGCTATCCTTAGGCCCTGGCATCTAAAAGTCCAGACTTCAGTCATTGGACCAAAGGAGGTGGGGTCAGTGAAGAGAGAACCTAACTAGTACAACCACCATGCATCATTATGGGGAGACTTTGCCAGGCCATTGAGTAAACTGAAAATTGATTATAGCACTGCTTTTTATTAACTATATCTAGGAAGTTAATGATGTATTTTTCTCCTAGTGATTAAATGGATAGCATCACAGGGAAGCTTGCCAATTCAGCACCAAGATTACATGGAAAACTCTTTATAGCTGATACGTCAGTATACTAGGGAAATTTCTGATTGCTGCCAATGGTGATGTTAGCATAAGGATATCTATGGGGCTGTAGCTGTCAAAACATGGACCTTTTTTATCTGGAGATTGAGAAAGCTATTCTGTCTGGTGTGACAAAAAGACTATCCCAACAGTTTTCTAGAGAAAAGTACAGTTTCATCTTACTCGTGCATCTATTTCCAGGGATTCAGCTCTTCCCTCCCTATAGTGAATGCTGTAGGCTTGTCCTGGACGTTATCCCTTATCTCCATACTTACTGGACATTGTTGCTTGAATATTTCACTGCCACCTCCAATACAGTATGTCTAAAATAGAACCAGTTCTCTTCCAGCAAATTTTCACTCCTTATATAACTTAGGAGAAGTTGTAAAGGAAAGTACTGATCACCTGCTTGTTAAGATCAGGAGCTGAAAATTCTTCTGGGCATTGTCTCCAACAAAAGTTCATGTATACACATCTTTACATGAAAGTCAGGACTGATTACTTAGCCCCTCTTGGAGCTGACCCAAGGATATGACAATAAAAACAAAAACAACTCTGACCAAGAGGATGAAGTCAAAGGCCCACTGTGTTGTATTTCCTGTCCGGGTTCTGGTAGACTCTTATCTATCTTGTGCCTCTTGAACGAATTCTTTACTTCAGTAACACCAGTTTAGTTGTTGGTCCTCCGAAGGTAGGGGGAGGTGGTGTTTTTTTCTACTCCTCTGGTTCTCCAGCCTGTCCCACCTAAAGCGCCCTGAGAGATTGCCTTGCTCAGTGACCTTTGTTAACCCTTTAAAGCACTGCCAAATTTATACCTCCCCTAAAGTTGAAATTGTCCCTAGGATATCTCTTTTCCAAATGTGATATTATAGTGTTACTTTTTCATGAGGACTCATCTCTCTATTTAGGGGCTGGAAGTTCCCAGATGACAGGAACAGCCACTTCTTTATTTCAGGATCCAGAGAACGCAGGCTGCCTATCCAGCAAACACTTTTGTTGATCTTCTTCCCCTCTCTCTTTTCTCCCTCACCCTCCTTTTTTTGTTTGTTTGGCGTCTCAGCCCTGCTGATCACTATATCTTCATCTGGGGTCTCAAATATTTCTTATACACTGAGGTAGACTCTTTTCTTAATATTTATTGCTATGTTAACTGAAAGTGAAAAATAATTCTGCTGTGATTATTTTAACATTAAATGTAAATTTTTTTTCAAAATTAGAAATATTTCCCTAGGTAGGTGGTTTGAATAAGTTAAAAAAGGAATATCTATAAATATGAATTTATTAATAGAAGAAAAAGTGGGTTTCCTTTATCCCTTAATTATTCCTTTTTTTTTGTTTTGTTTTTTAAGTAGGCTCCCCTCCCATTGTGGGGCTTGAACTAACTACTTTGAGATCAGGAGTCACATGCTCTACTGACTGAGCCAGCCAAGTACTGCCCCCACCCTCACTGCTTAATTATTTCTAAAATAGGTTTTTTTCTCTTTAAGAATATGCAATTTTACTTTATTAGAATACATTGAACCCCGAACATAGATTTATTGTATGAAATCATAACTCATGTCAAGAGTTGGCTCTACGTAATTTGCCATATATTCTTTTTTTAAAAAACGATTTATTAATTTTAGAGGGAAAATACATGCGCATGCATCAAGAAGTGAATGGGGAGGGCAGAGGGAGACAGAATCCTCAAGCAGACCCCCTGCTGAACAAAGAGCTGCACATGGAGCTCTATCCCAGGACCCTGAGATCCTGACCTGAGCTGAAACCAAGAGTTGGACGCTTAACCGATGGCCACCCAGGCACCCCAAGCCATATATTTTTATAAAACAAAATACTCCTCCACAAAGAACTTGGAAATAAGTATAAAATGGCAAATAAGTATAAAACTCCCTTTTTAAAGACTGGGAACCAAGAAAATTATGTTTCTGCCCTCTGTTGCTTCTTTGCTCAGACAGCGATGGCCAGTGGAAGTGGCTGATTTGACCACGTCTTATAATCTTGGCTGGTGTAGGCAGGCTTTATCCAGAAGTGCTGGTGCCTGTAGGATTGTAACAGGATTCTGGAGTATTCTAATTTGATGTTAAAGCTGTGGGAATATAAATGGTTGAAAGTTGTGTATTTGCAAATTGCCCATACTCAGACACTGAGGCTGTGATGAAGCAAACTGTTACTTCATCTCTACAGTATTTGCTAAACTAGTAAATGAGCATCAAGAAAACCCCAGGCTCTCTGATGTTTAAAAATAAAAAAAATGTGGGATACCTGGGTGGTTCAGTCGATTAAATGTCTGCCTTCCGCTTAGACCATGATCCCAGGGCTCTGGGATCCAGTCCCACATTGGGTCCTTGCTCAGCAGGGAGCCTACTTCTGCCTCTGCCTGCTGTTCTCCCCTGCTTGTGCTCTCTTGTTCTCTCTCTCTGACAAATAAATAAAATCTTTTTTAAAAAATGTGATTCTTTGAGCACAATATCTTATTGGAAAAAAAATAAAGTGTACCCATTGACAGTTCGGTGTGGAATCTAAACAATGACTTACCTTTTTTTTCAATGATCCTTTTCATAACAGAGATTATCCAAGAGAAATACTCATATCTCTTTTTCTCCCTCAAGCACCTCAGTAATGATGTGAGGGGGAAAAGACATTTTTGGCTTTATTGGTTTCTTAAGCAACAACCTGTGCTTTTGCTTTAGTATGACACATCGTACAAGGAATTTTCCTGTGTATTCCCCCTCCAGGCCTCTTAAGACTTGGCTTGTAGATGTTACTGTTTATCAGCCTCTCAGTCAGATTTTGGCCTTAACTCCCTCAGACTCACATTTATAGTCCATTCTTGTGTGAGTACTTTAGTTCCTAAGTATTTAGTAGACAATGACTATTAATGATATGCAAAAATAGTGATCATTTAATTTCACCTGGCTCAGTAGAGCCACATACATCTCATTAAACACCAAAGGCGGGCACTTTCAAATTCCCAAAACATCTGAAGGTAATACTTGTACCGTGCTTGTTTGCTGTCTTCACTTGGCAGAACATGATCGATGTTTTTTTTTTCTGGATAGTTGATTCTTTTATGGTTTTTTCAATGACTATTACTATTAAGTGTGCCTGTGATAGCACTTCTCTTTTTCTTCAAGGATGCTAGCATGGAATGTGGCCTACATCTCAGAAATCCTCAAGTAGCCCTGCTAAAACCCCTTCTCCCTTAATGTGGATGAAACCACTCTCCTGAATTTGTAACTCTTATTCCTTATTTTTCTTTACTACCTAAGTCCAAAATTCTAAACAGTTTAGTTTCACTTGTCTTTTTGAACTTTAAATGAATGTACTCATGGAGTTTTTTTGTCTGAATGCTTTTGTTCAACATTGTGATTTTCACCCCATGTTATTGCAGGAAGCCTAGTGTGTGAGGTTTCATAAATGTATGAAATTCCCTCATGTGATACAACAGTCTAGTTATCTGTTCTCTTGAGCCTATGTGTTGTTTCCAGTTGGGGGCTCTGGTGAGCAAGGTTATAGGGAGCACTTTTTCACAGGTTTCAACTGTCTTCCTTAATGTACAGACGAGTGGGTCATACTTATCCTCATTACCAAGTTCACCAGATAACGAAAATAGTTTTAGGAATTAGTTGTGCCAATTCACATTTCCATCATCGGAGTTCTGCTTCCTCCACATCCTGGACTTACTATTGTTACTGCTTTTGGTCTTTGGACCAGTACAGAGTGGTATCTCTTACAGTTTTTATTTGGATTTCCTGATAACCAACAGCCTTATTTTCACCTGTGTATTGGCATCTATTTATCTTTTTGGGTGAAGTTTTTATTGAAGAGTTTTGGGGTTGTCCTTTTTCAGAAGCCTTCATTACATAGTCTAGGTATCTGTCCTTCGGATAGTGTTGTGTTACCAATATATTCTCCTGCTTTGTGGTTTGTTGGCATTTTTTGGCCAGAAGTTTAATTGAAATTTTTCTTTTTTTTTTTCTGTGTTTTACACCTTTTGTGTTATCTTTGAAGTTTGAATTTTCAATCTTGTTATTTTTAATTCACTGAAGAATTTTGGATTTATGTGAGTCATATGAAATAGGACTGGAAGAAACATTGCCATATTGTGCTGTCTCTAACCCAGAGTGCTACAGTATCATCATATGTAATATCCAATTGTAAATCGAAGACATAATTTAGAAATGGAATTAAAATTTTTTTAAGGGCTGCAATTTTTAGAACTTTAAGAGGAGCAGGGCTAGAATATACAGTGGGTAATTAAATACCATATATATGTGGTGCTAAGTTATGTTTTTCTTTTCTTTTTTTTTTTTGGAGGGGATTGAGTGCCAGAACATTTAAAAGCTGTACAACACGAAAAGGTAAAAATAATGTAACTGATAGGAAAGCAGAAGATCTGTTAGTTAAGGGAGATACTAAATTTGGTACTAAGATCCAGCACACATGACACAACCCTGAGTTCTGTCTTCACATTACTTTGCTTGTTATTTATTATTAAGAGGTGCACAGAATTCTACTTTTAAAAGGATTTTAAGTTTTTGAGTATTTTTGGAGAAAGTGACTACACAATTGTAAGACTGATTTGTATAGAAAAGTATACACCTTTAAGCTTCAGAGGAGTGATTTTTTTTTTTTTTAAGTAAATGCTTGTTCTTGGGCACCTGGGTTGCTCAGTCAGTTAAGCATCTGCCTTCAGCTCAGGTAATGATCCCAGTGTCTGGGATCGAGTCCTAGTCAGACTCCCTGTTCAGCAGGGAGCCTGCTTTTCCCTCTGCTTTCCTCTCCCCTTGCTTGTTATCACTGTCAAATAAATAAATAAATAAAATCTTTAAGAAAGAAGGAAGGAAAGAAGGAAGGAAGGAAGGAAGAAAAAAAAAGAAAGGAAGAAAGAAAAAGAACGAAGGAGCTGGTTCTCAGATTTTGCTCTTTTGGAATTATATTCACAACCATGTAAACTATAGGTAGTTAACGCATTAGTTTATGACCAGAATTTAATCTCCTTTCTTTATAATCATAATATTTTTAAAATAAAATTTATTTAGGTTCATTTACATACAATAAAATGGATCTATTTTAAGTGTTCTTTAGAGTTTTGACAAATGTACATATTCCTATACATACACATCTGTAAATTCACCAGTGGCATTCCATTGTTGGGTGGTTGAATATACCACATTTCAGTTTTAGGTTTTCTGCTGTTATGAATAGAGGTGTTACGAACTTTCATGTACAAGTTTAATTTTAGACATGTGTATGTTTCTCTTGGATAGGTACTTAGCAGTGAAAACTCTGGGTCATATGGTAAGCATAATCTTAGCTGTATAAGGCAATGCTAAATCCTTTTCCAAAGTACCATTTCACATGCAGCCAGCATTATAAGAGTTCCAGTTGTTCAGCATCCTTGCCAGTACCTGTGATGGCAAGTGGTACTGAATGTGTTAAGTGTATATTCATATTGTTTGCTCATTGTTTTATTAATCATCTTGTCATTTTAGGAGTTTTAAGAGTTTTTTATGTGCAATTTGAACACACGTCCTTTGTTATTCTGTCTTCCAAAGATGGCTTCAAAATTATAATGACAGTGTCATTACAAGTGTTTCTCTGCTTTGTTGTTTTGGATGTATGAGTCTTACATTACCCCTCCACATAAAAAGGGTCACTGTATTTTAACTCTGTGGATGTAGATGTGTAGGGACAACGAGAAACAAAAAAAGGTTGCTCTTATGGCAAAAACAAAGAAGTCTTAACACTTTGAGTTGTATCTGCTTTTAAATTATCAACACAGTTTTGTTCAGTTGTGTAAATACTATGTGATTTTGATAAACATCTGTGACAGATGTGTTTCTTCACATGGCATCCAAATTCTTAGCATAATCTCTCAAAGTCTATGTCAGCTTTAAGTCAAGTTAAAAAAAATTGAATTACTTATTCAAGGAAACCTGATGTTGGGGGCTAGTTTGACCTCATAAAGCCCTGGTTCCTAAATTTGAGAGAAAGTGTGGAAACTCCGTGTACTTTCTCCGTAGATGTATATGCCCACTTATGAATGTGCATCTACATGAATGGTTTTTTTTGAATTCTAGTAAGATTCGTGAATCCCTGAGGCTTATCCAAAGATCCCAGTTTAAAAACCTCTGCAATAAATATTTCTCTTCTCTTTCTCTGGGCTACCCACATCTTCATTGCTTTTCAAGATCTAGTTTTTTGTTTTGTTTTGTTTTGTTTTAAATCATCCAGCCCTCTTTACCCATTCTGTAGCCAAGTCCTGATGTGATGCTAGTCCTGCAAAACGTAAAGCTTGGAAAAGAAAAGTGAGCACTTACCTGAGTCCCTGTTTCTTGGGCTAATTTATGATAGGTTCCTCCCTCATCCAGTTCTCTTCATATAAGGAAGGCAAAGTGATTCCCTGGATTGAGAAAAACCATCCACACAAGAAAGGGTTATGGCAACCTAATATAGATTCTTGAATAAAAGGGGTTAGTTTCTAGCTTTGAGGTGAAACTATAAATAGAAGGATTTCTTCCAAATATCAAGGGTGAATGTATTCATTTTGGGTCATTCCTGGGTGGTAGTTCTGGAATGCCATGGGACAGTGAAGGACTGTGCTGGGGAAAAATGAATTTAGTGATCTGGGTTATTCTGCCATCTAAGCTGATTTGAAGTGATGGGCTTTCCACAGACAGGAAGATCTAACACCATGAATGTTATGGCAGGTTTTTTTTTTTTTTTTTTTATCCATATCATGGATTTACTTTCCACTGGAGCATGGATAATGGGGAATTAACTATAAAGGATAACTCTGCATTTAAGTACATATTTTAAGAGGGACCTCTTGAGGGAAGTGATTTGTAAGGAACTAAAAATAAATGTTGGTAATAAACTTTTCTTTTTTAAAAGATTTTATTTATTTGCTAAAGCACAAGCAGGAGAGCAGCAGGCAGAGGGAGAAGCAGGCTCCTACTGAGCAGGGAGCCCAATGTGGGACTTGAACCCAGGACACTGGGATCATACCCTAAGTGGAGGGCAGACGCTCAACTGTCTGAGCCACCCAGGCTTTTTGTTATTATTTTTTTGAGTTTTTATTTTGAACCCTAACATTTGAATAGGAGTAAGTTCTTTATTTTGTGTTAGTTTCTGGACACAGTGCCCAGTTTCTTAGTGGTTTTAAGTTTCTCCACTAAAGAAAATGATAGATTTTTCAAAGCCCTTACTGGACCAAACAGACTGTCCAACTCATTTGGAACAGACCTCTTGGCACCTGGGTGGCTCAGTCAGTTGGGTGTCTGCCTTTGGTTTAGGTCATCGGGTCCATGCTCAGTGGGAACCCTTCTTCTCCCCCTCCTTCTCCCTCTGCTCATGTGTGCTTACACACTCTCTCTCTCTTTCTGTCTCTCTCTCACACACACACACACGCAAATAGACAAAATCTTCAAAACAAACAAACAAACAAAAACTCTTAGTGACCCCATGACACAAGACCGTCTTGAGATCCAGTGCTGTGGAATAGCAGACCTGAGTGAGAAACACCCTCTTTCTCCCTGAAATAATTACATTTGTTGCTTTAACTCTTGATTGTCCTCACTGTGGCTCTTCTCTGAAAGTGGAAGAGAAGGCTGATGACTTCAGAGACTGGGTGTTTCGCTCATTGGAAAGATGGCCCTCTCGCAGTTGATTCATCCTGTAGTTCTGTAGTCAAGTTCTTTATTTCAGGTACCAGTAAATCTCTCCCCTGGGATAATTCTCTGTCTTCAAGTCTTACTTTTACATCAGGACTAGAGATTTCCCAAGGCTTCCGTCAACTCCTACCTTTCCCTACAGTCATGAGATACTACCTTAATGTCTGTGTCCTAACTGCATTCCTTGCTTATTCAGAACCATGCCTGTTTTTCCGTCTTCTTGTCTACTCTCAAGTTGTACCTCTCACTGCATTCCCAACTGTATTTTCCTCTTCCTGCTTCCCAAGTAGAAAAGTCATTCCACCTTGCAGAAGTTTTAAGCACCGTTTCCTATTTACGTTCAGAAATTATATTTCATGTGTTCGTATTTTTCAAAAATATTTTATTTATTTATTTGTCTGGTGGGGGGGTCAGAGAGAGAGCGAGTGAGTGCACAAACAATGGAAGTGGCAGGCAGAGGGAGAAGCGGCCTCCTTGCTGAGTAAGGAGCCGGATGCAGGACTCAATCCCAGGGCACTGAGATCATGACCTAAAGGCAGCCACTTCACCTACTACACCACCCAGGCATCCCTTCACTTGTTCATTTGTATTCAACATGTTTTAAGCATCTGTATGCAGTCTATTAGGAGTTAGCGGATTGGAAGATCCTACAAAGTGGCCCTCGGAATCATGACCTAGGGCATGCCTAAACTTAACTGTTCCATGATGTGAGAAGCATTGCAGTAACTGTATGATCACATCCTATGGGCACACGGAAGAGGTTGTTAAGTCTCTTAGGGAGACTTAAAGGTCAGCGGATGCATCTGTATTAGGTAACAATGTATGCCAAAGCATCAGAAAACTTAGCAGCTTAAGACAGTTTTGTTGAGCTAGTTATTGTTGCCCATTCCTCTGTGGTTCTGCTGGGCTGTTCTGGTTTCAGCTGTGTTTACTCCTTTACCTGCAGTCAGCTACTTGTTGGGAATGTCTGCTGATCTTCCCTGGGCTCTTGCAGGTGTGAGAGGGCTCCTTTGGGTATAAGCTGGACTGGAATGGATTTCACTGGGAAGACTTATCTCTGGTGGTTTCTCCTTCTCCAGCAGGCTAATCTGGGCTTTTTCTCATAACAAGGTGACCTTTCAAGAATTGAATAAAAGTTCACAGGGTCTTTTGAGTTTAGGTTCATAAACGGCACATGGTCATTTCTGCAGCATTCTGTTGGCTGAAGCAAGTCACAAAGCCAGCCAATATTCAAAAGAAATGGGAATAGAATACACTTTTTTAAAAAAAAAGATTTTATTTATTTATTTGACAGAGAGAAACACAGCTGGAGAGGGAACACAAGCAGGAGGAGTGAGAGAGGGAGAAGCAGGCCTCCTGCCAAGCAGGGAACCTGATGTGGGGCTCGATCCCAGGACCCTGGGATCATGACCTCAGCCAAAGGCAGATGCTTAATGACTGAGCCACCAGGAACCCCTAGAATACACTTTTTGATGAGAAGCAGTGGGAAGTTGAATGGCAAAGTCCATGGATCCCAAGGGGAATGATTTGGGCCAATTTTACAATCAGTCTATCATTGTACCACATAGGAAATGACATTTGAATTAGGCCTTTAATGGGTAATCAGGCTTCCTTGAGGTGACAAAGTGGGTAGAAGGCCTTGATCATGGACACACTGAGAGTGTAGATGAAAAATACATTTGTGCAGTCTGAGCAACTTAATTTCGGATTTGCTCCTGGTACGGCACTTCCTGGTTGCGTTTTCAGATCTATTCCACGGTTGGCAGTCTGAACAGTTCAGGGCTGAGGAGAGCATCGGTCAGTCATTTTATAAGGGAGAAGACGCCTAAGAGTGTTAAGAGACCCGTCCGCCCGGTTCTCAAATCCCCTTCTCGACAGAAGCGGAACTACCAACTAGGGTCTCCTCTTCCCAGATACCTTGGTTTGTTTTTTTTTTTTTTTTTAAATTTTATTTATTTATTTGACAGAGAGAAACACAGCCAGAGAGGGAACACAAGCAGGGGGAGTGAGAGAGGGAGAAGCAGGCTTCCCGCCGAGCAGGAAGCCCGATGTGGGACTTGATCCCGGGTCTCCGGGATCATGACCTGAGCCGATGGCAGTTGCCCAACCAACTGAGCCACCCAGGCGCCCCTGACCTTGTTTTTAATTTTATGTTTCTTAAAGTTAGTTACTCTTCAGGTACTGTTTCTCAATGTGACCTGCCTCCTAACACTCAGTATTCTAGAGAATCTCTCATCATGGCTGACCAGAGAGGTTTGTGCAAATAGTGAGGGCGAATACCGGACCTTGAGGTTCCACCTCCTCCTCATGTTTAGAATTTGTAAACTTTAAGTGCTTTAATGGTAGTGGCCCCTATGTCTTCTTATTCTGGCATCTGGGCCTTTGTTTTCTTGGCAGAGTTCTGAGGCCATAGCATGAGTCCTTGGTATCTCTGGATACCCAGCAGGAGTGCCCTGGTCTTAGGGGTAACCTTAGAACTGCTGTGTCTTGGGGACCAAGGTCAGGGGATCGTCACAGGCCAAGTTCTAGATGCTACTATTTGGCCCACATATTACACCTCATCCTTCTGTCCCTTGCTTCTTTTGCTGGGGTCATAGAGAGCTGGAGGAGAAAAAGGAAACTCCTTCAGGTATGCTCCTTCTCATTTTCATATTTGTTCACATGTGACCTTTGTTTCCCACGTATAAGATTTGATTCGTGGGCGCCTGGGTGGCTCAGTGGGTTAAAGCCTCTGCTTTCAGCTCAGGTCATGAGCTCAGGGTCCTGGGATCGAGGCCCACACCAGACACTCTGATCCACAGGGAGCCTGCTTTCTCCTCTGTCTCTGCCTACTTGTGATCTCTCTCTCTTTATCAAATAAATAAATAAAGTCTTAAAAAAAAAAAAGAACTATGATTCGTAACTTACTTCCTTCTGGAGAAACTGAGGCACTGTGAAAAGAATTGGAACTGGTTCATCTCTTTGCGAAGGCTAGCTATGTGGTGACTCCTTTTTTACAGCTAGGTTTTGACAGACCATACACATTCAAGTAATGACCTAAAACAAAGGAAAGGATGATTACTCACTTACATGCATATTTGTCTGAAGAGTATACTTAAATAGCAAAATGAATTGAAATGTTTCACCGTGCTTGATTCCTATTTAAGAATCCCAACTCCTGTTTCCAGGGCATGATCTGTTGCTACCAGCGTGTCTTTGAGTATTTTATTCTTTTCCAATAACTTATGCAAAGAAGTAGTCAAGTGCCCAGTCAATCCTCGTGATCTTGCAGACACTTCAAAGCTTATAGATTTTAAAATGCACTCCCTTAGTTTCATTTCTTTGGGGGGTATGTATAGCAAATGCTTTAGTCCTTGAAAGTTTAAGTAGTCAGGCCAGCTGTCACACTGCTCTGGGGGGTTTAGCATTCTCTGGCTGTATTAGTAGTATAGATATACCGATCTCAGAAAATGCTAACTCCCCACTTTGCATTCTTAGACATGTTACTGCTTTATTGAGTGTTATCAAATGCTCTTGACCTGAAAAGTAATCAATGGTAGAGATTTTAACTTTCTATTATTCCATTGGAAAAATCCTAGTAATTTTGACAAAATCGGACAATTGTCGTGTTTTCCCTTAAATAATATTTGGCTCACAAAAAGAGCCTCAAGAAGTCATTTGCTTCTATAATCTCAACCTGTACTTTAGGTAGCTGGTACTCATGAGAGGGGTCCCTGAGATAAGCTGTATGAAACAGCTGACTAGTCAGGGTTATTTTCTTTTTTTTTATTATTCTTTAAAGATTTTATTTATTTATTTGACAGAGAGAGAAACACAGCCAGAGAGGGAACACAAGCAGGGGGAGTGAGAGAGGGAGAAGCAGGCCTCCCGCCGAGCAGAGAGCCTGATGCCCGGCTTGATCCTGGGACTCTGGGATCATGATCTGAGCCCAAGACAGAGGCTTAACAATGGAGCCACCCAGGCGCCCCTGTCAGGGATTTTTAACTCAACCACCAGAGGAGCTGGACAGGGAAATCAAATGAATGAGGTGGGCTTTGGTGGAGACTGGTCAAGTGGAGAGGATGCACCCTGTGTGTGTGTGTGTGTGTGTGTGTGTGTGTGTGGCGCACACATGTACTGAATCATGTCCAATCCAGCATGATCACACTGGATTGCAGACCCACTTTTGACAGATTATGGATTCCCCCCTCCCAAAAAAGAGCTGGAAATCCAGATTTCTATGCTGAATTTCCCATCTTTAAAATACAGTGCAAGGAAAGAGAGAAAGAAAGAAAGAAAGAAAGAAAAAGAAAGAAAGAAAGAAACAAAAAAAATACTGTGCAAGTCAAAACCCTTTTATGAGTCAGGCAGTGGTTTGCACCATGGTCTACATGTGGAATGTGTAGATCATTCCTGTAGGAACATTACTACATGTGGAACATGGCTTTGCGACCATTTTATCAGCTTAAGTACTTTCATACATTATTTAATAATGCCATTGAAATAACAATCTGTCTCTCTAAACAGTGGATACTATTTACAAAAAAGAATATGATACAATTGCCTAGGCTCAAGCCAGCATTCCTTTTCACACTAAGCATAAACTGGCAACTATTACTATATAATTCTGGTATTAATGCCACTCTCTTTCTACTGTTGGAATATTTTGAGGTAATTCATTTTCTGTCTATGTGGGATCTGAAAGCAATGTGGTTCTACTTGAAAAATCTGGGACAAGATCATTCACCTCCAACCTTAAAGCTCCTTCAATAAGGAAAAGGTGTGAAGTGCTTCCCATTGTTCTTAGTGAGTTCTTTAGATAATGTACTTCCTTTTCATCTATTTTCCTTAGGGAAGATACTGTTCAAGAAATGTGTTTTTTTTTGTATATTGGACCTTCTAAATTATAAATTTCCATCCTCTTTCTTGTTTCCTTGGTCCAACAGTTTTCTCCTTCAATCAATACTTTCCATTTCAACCATGTTGATTATTGCAATTAACCGTCTCCTTGCAAGTGGTCTTTGCAATTTTTTAGAAAAGCAACAACTGGATGCTTTGAGTCTCCTAAAGGGAAATGTCTTTCTTTCCCTTCCGCAGCTATTAAACATGTAAAACAGATAGTTATTTTATTGAATACCTGTAGTTTGCCAGATCATAAGCAAGGTTGGAGGGCAGTATGAAAATAAACAAGACATAGAAGTGTATGCTCTTTAAAACAGATACTAATTTACTGTTACGTCAATACTGTTTCTGGAAAGTGTTCATACAATGTATAATAAATCATTAGTAGATCAAGCCAACATCTAGTTAAGTGTTGATCTGGATCCTGTAAGTTTACATAGTGTATTTCTGAAGTGACTACTTCAGTACTAAAAACTTCAGTACTAAACTTAAATTGAGTTGCTGCTCTTTGTGTTCAGTGATTTGCTTCCCCTACCACTACTCTCACCCTGTGAAATGTTTTGTCCTCCAAGTTCTTTGAAGAATATAACTCATTAATTCCTGCTAATGATAGCAATTGCATGATGGTTTATAATTACTAAAGAAAAATGCTACCAAAATGTAGTTTACTTTTAGTTCTGTATAACTTTAAAGTATTCATGAATGGATAATAGAACATGCAATGTTACTTTGTGGAATATGTAAAAAATTAATTAATCCTCAAACTGTCCTATAACTTTGGGAGCAGTTCAGTATGGCTTTAAATCCTAATTTCCTTCCTTCCCAGAGCCTGGATACTTTCTAAAAAGTTTTGGAGGTTGAGTGTGAATGCTGTATTGGGGGGTGGGAGGTAGGGAAACATTGCCAGCCAGTTGCCCTGCTATTCCTGCAGGTCAGGAAGTCCCTTAGGTCAGGCTAGTAGTAGTAAGAACTGACCATTCCAGTGACCTTTCAGGCACTCAGTTCCTCTTTGGTCCTATATTTGTTGAGTTGTTAGCTTAGAAACAGATAGTAATCTTTCCTCTGCTCTCATCTCTCTAGCTCCCCCACATTCTTTTGAATGTCCCAGGAAAGGATACTCTCAAGATGGGAGTGCTTAGCTCTCTACCACCCAGTACGCCACTGCTGACTGTTGACTTTTCCATTTCCCCCTTGCTTGTGTTTCCCACCTACTGAACAAGAATACCTGAAAGGAGGGTCAAGAAACAGGGCTGTTGAAGGCTTTGCCATCTTCCTGGCCCAAGGGAGTGAACCCCAGCTGCAGTTTGCTTTCTTCTGTTAAAAAAAATAAACAACTCTCTAAACAAAATGTTTTATTTTCTTCTTCCCCTCTGCTCTCCTCCCCTTCCCTCTCCTCCCCTTCTCCTCTCCCCTTCTCCCCTCCAGTCTCCCCTGCCCTCCTCCCCTGCCCTGCCCTCCTCCCCTTCCTTTCTTCCTCTCTCCCTCCCTCCCTCTCTCCCTTCCAGTTTTATTTATTTCTTTGACTGAGGGAGACACAGTGAAAGAGGGAACACAAGCACAGGACGTGGGGGAGGGAGAAGCAGGCTTCCCTCTGAGTAGGGAGCCTGATGTAGGGCTCTGTCCCAGGACCCTGGGATCATGACCTGAGCCAAAGGCAGAGGCTTAATGACTGAGCCACCCAGGCGCCCTACAAAACATTTAATTTTCAAATGGTACTTCATGACTAGGGACAAAATAAGCCATGCTATTCAGCTACACTCGATCACCTTCACTGTCCTACAGGTGTTCTAACACTGCAGCTCCGCAGGTCTTTTCCTCTCTTCACTGCTCAGAGACCAGTGTGCTGAAGTTTATGTGATTTATATTTGTCAGTATTTTGGATTAGACATTAGAATGGAAGCACCTAAAATATTAACGCATTATTTATAAATGAGCCCATTGTGTGCCAACACAAATAACATTTTTCTGAGAAGCAACTATTTTTCAAAGTAAAACCCTTAGCAAGGAAAGTGCTGTTTTACATTTTCATATCTCTTTCATGTCTAACTTAATGGAAGGTGGCTGGACTCTCCAATCTCGTTTTGCATTCTCTGTTTTGATTGGATGATGTTTACAAAGAAGATTAAAATTGGCTGATGTTTATAAAGAAGATTAAGATTTACACAGATAATATAGTTGGAAAATTGTGTATTTTACTCTTTAATATTATACCAAAACTTGACAAGTAGTAGTGTAAGGGCTTTTTTTGCAAAGAAGAAAATGAAACTATATTAATGAATTTTAAATTTTATTGAATAAAAATCTATTGTTTGTCTTGGAGTTTGAATGGATTTTTTACTCCTAGATGACTTTGTAACATCATACACTGTCCCTTGGAAAATGTCAGTAGATGTTATGTAGATCTTTCAAATATCAGTACATTTTGTTGTGTATCAGAATTGTCATGTTCATAAACATCACCACTGGAGTTTATCATAAAGGCCTTTTAGTATTGTGAAGCCGTTGAGCTCATGGTGGAGGATTCAAGTTGCCCACAATTCTTATTTTTGTTCAAAAGCTGGAATTTGATTGACTAAAAATGCTGCCAGTTTTCCTTTAGGTGACAGGTTTGCTTTATTTAAAAAAAAAGTCTATATTGTGCACCTGAAACTAATGTAACACTGTGTGTTAATGATAATGGAATTAAAATAAAAAGCTTAGTCTGCTGAATACCATACTCTGGAAGACCATAGTTTATCATTCTTTCAAGTAGAAGTATTCATGAAAATAACTAGTTCAGGGCACCTGGATGGCTCAGTCAGTTAAGCGGCTGCCTTTGGCTCAGGTCATGATCCCTAGGTCTTGGGATCGAGTCCCACATTGGGCTCTCTCCTCAGCTGGGAGCAGCCTTCTCCCTCTGCCTCTCCCCCCACTTGTTCTCTCAGTCTCTCTCACTCTTATGCTCTCTCTCAAATAAATAAATAAAATCTTAAGATAAAAACTTAAAAAGAATACAGCTAGTTCAGCTTATGACTTAATAGTACAAGTTTTATTTATTTTCTCTTTAGAAAATTCTATCAGATAGGCTTTATGCATATTTCCTATTTTGTCACACAGAATATTAGAGATGTATATTAACGGGATAAGATTTAATAAAACTTGTAATAGTTATTGCTTCAGTGAAACTTTTTTTTTTTAAGCAGGGAGTGATTTGTGAAAATAAAATGACTGTTTGTGATGTTTAGTGCCTCTACCATTATTTGTGCAAAGGTACCAGCAGTTTTACCCAACGTCAGTCCCAGGGTCAACATATCCTATATGGCAAATCCATACTTACGGAAGTAGTTAGGACATCCTGGTTTCTCTGAAAAGGTCGAGGGGATGCTCACGAGTCTGTTGACCAACTTGAGGATTGCTGCTCTGGTATGTATGTTCTAACTGTGTAGGTTGCATTATGAGAGGTATGACTCATAGTGTAATCCTATTACCATGAAGCAGAATTTTGTTACCGTTCCTCCTTTATCCATGTGCCAAAACTAAGCAAACCGTTATCTTTATATTAGCCATATTTTTAGTCATTTCTTATTGGAATTTACCATTGTGGGAGTAAGTGGGACAAGCCGTAACCTCAGTACCGTTCTTCCAGTCTGGCCCTACTTGTTGGCTCACACATCTCTTGTCCATCTGGGCTCATCCTGCTGTTCTTTAGTGAGTTTCCCTCATCTTCCTGAGGTTCGCATTAGCCTATTCTGAGCTCTGCCTTAAGACAACATTCTACTGAATTTTAATACTGTCTTGGCAAACATATCACTCCCGTCCTCTGTTATGGTGCCAGTCCTTATTGGGTGAACTTACATCCATGCTGTGAAACATAAGGGTTAAGGTTAAACATTTCTGGAAGCTAAACCCTTTTAGGTCTACTGATTTTTACCAAATGAAGGAAATCATTTCCCTAATTAGTTGGTTCTGATTTTAAAATATAAGTGTGAGATTGAAGGCAGATGGGTAAGGGGTGAAATACTTGAAATGTGGGGTTGGACCTAAACTTGTAAATTTCAGGGGTGCTTCTTCCACTTAGCAGTTCTTGGACCTTCTCTGAGGTATGCTCCTTCTTGAACCTTGTTTTCCTCATCTGCGTACAAGTGTTAGTAATGTTTGCCTGTAAAGGTTATAGTGAAGACTCATCTCACTATGTACAAAGCCACTAGAAGGTGTCACACATAGTAGATAGCAAATCTTTTAAAAATAACTTATTGGGGCACCTGGGTGGCTGAGTCCATTGAGTGTCTGGCTCTTGATTTTGTTTCAGGTCATGATCTTGGGGTCCTGGGATTAGCCCCATGAAGAGCTCCCAGGTCAGCGGGGAGTCTGCTTGTCTCCCTCTCCCTCTGCCTTCTCCCTGCTCATGGGTTCTCTCTCTTTTTCTCTCTCTCAAATAAATAAATCTTAAGTAAAATAATAATTTATTAACTTGGAACTTAAGTTTTAACCAGTCCTGTTTTTAACAGTCATAATATATTGATACATTGTCACTATTCTAGACTGAAATGGGACCCTCAGGAGAGTGTTGTTTTTTTTGTTTGTTTGTTTTTTTGGACATGTGTGCATTAGCTGAAGTTGGAAAAAAACATTTTTAAGTGTATAAGTAATAGACACTGCATATGAAACAATGAAAAAGCTTTTTTCAATATTTAAACATGACAAACTCATCTTGTTCAAACAAATAGGGTCTCTAATTTGATGGGATTTTTATTTGAACCATAATCTGAGGCTTTATTGCTTTGGCAGTCTATCCTCATTACAGTCTAATAACTTGCTCATTGGTTATATCAATAGAGAGGTTTTATTCTGAGAATCTCTGTTTTTAAATTGAGATATAATTGATATATTAGTTCCAGGTGTACAACATAGTATTGTGTGTGTTGTGAAATAATCACAGTAAGCCTAGTTCTGTCACCATAGTTACAAATTATTTTGGTGATGAGAACTTTTAAGATCTAGTCTCTTCCTGACTTCTAAATACACAATAGAGTATTTTTACCAATAGTCCTCATGCCGTGCATTACATCCCTGATTCTCAATTCTTTATTCAAATCTCCAAAGTAGATGACATGGCAGAAAGTGGTTGGGGTGATAAAATTTAATATGGAATAAAACATCAGTTGTTTGTGTTCAGATGTTACACTTTTTTCAAAAAATGGAAGAATACATATATTTCATCTGGGAGTATCTATTGTGTTTGTGTATACCAAATGAACTTTAGTTGTGGTCTGCAAATACATAAATCAAATAAAAGTCTTGGCAGCTGGGGCATAACTAAATGCTTGCCACTCTAAGTTAGTTATTAAAAGGCAAATTTTTATCATTGATCTAAGGTAGTGAAGAATGCTGATTTTCCTGTTTGACATGATAGTGAATGGTAATGCACTGTATAAAAGCACTTAAAATGAAAGGGTATTTTTATTTCTACATTTAAAAGTTGATTCTGGTTTTTTAAGGAACTTTCCTTATATGCATACATTGTCTCTGGTGAAATCCATTCTGAATAGCTTCTAAGACAAATAGCTTCTAAGAATTTGGACTCATTAACAGGGCTTAGTCCTTTGGCTGTATTTCTTGATAATAGTTTTGTTATGTATGTGAATGTCAGACACCAGGCATAGTAAGAATTTGTCTCCTGTGCTCATTAGTGAATACATACAGGATGAGGTAGAATGAGGTAGTCCAAGGACTAATCAGTGTATTTTAGCTCCCTCCCTTCCTTTTACCTTATTCTTCTTGTTTATTGGACATTAGTTTAATAGCCTTGTGTTTAATAGGAACTTTGACATATGTAAATATTTGATGTAAGTATTTGCTGGGTTCAATTCTCATTTGCTTCTTCATTGCCCTTATGAAGAAGACTGGAGAGACTGAATGTTAAGAATCTGGGGGAGTGGCTTTTCAGTACCCTGCTGTGTGTTAATCATGTTTATGGCTGTGACTTTCTTGATATTTTTTGACTTTGTTCTTTAAGCCAGGCTTTTAAAATTCTTTAAAAAGTACAAAGTGTCCCAACTTTATGGTTTTAAAAAATGATTAAAAAGGATAAAATTTGTGAAAGGTGTTGGTATAGCCTTGAAGGATAGGCTGTGGTTATTGACCATATGGAAGGTGGAGTCCTGTCCAGAAATGCTCCACCCTACAGCTGTTTGGCTCCTCTTAAAAGGGTTTATAGGGGCTCTGCCAGCAGAACAGGGATAGTCGTCCTAGCATGGGTCTTCTGTGGCATCTGGTTCAGAGCTGTGGCCCCACACCCAATGGCAGATTGTCTTATTTTGGAGGCAGTGAGCCACATTCTTCAACTGGTGGATGAAAAATTCCAACCATTCCAGTTATCCATGCTATGACCCCTTCTGTTTTATACAGATTATCAAGTGCCAACTCATTAAACCAGACTCATGAAAATTGTGCTATAATCATGGCTCTGTTGCTGGCCCATTTTTTGACTTCAGGGAATATGTTCAACAACTCTGGGCCTCAGTTTCCTCATCTGCAAAATGAAGTAATTTGGTTAAAGTTCTTTTTTGATGAAACTGTTTATGACCTCTTAACTAGTAATTTTCATATACTCATAATAAAGCTGTATTGCAAGGAAGAAGAAATTGCTGAGATAAATAAGATTTAGTCTTGAGGTTGATTGGCATATTTCTTACCAAGTTTTAGATGATGTCAGGGACACTATAGGAACATCTTGGGCAATAAGAATTTGTGACTGTGAGTTGGTTCTTACACACAGTCGAAAGCTGTTTGTTCAGTAATTATTTACTGAATGAAAGTTGACTGTTTTCCATTGTTACCTGGTGTAGTTTTAGTTTTCCTTTTTTGAACTTACCCTGGTCGTAACATTCATCTTATGTCAAAATAAGATATTATGCACATGGCAATCACCAGTAATTGGGTTTGCTGCTTGTTGAGCTCATGCTGGATTTATGATATTGGGTTGGGGAAGGGATAGAGTATGTTAATATGGTGAAGACCTTGTCTGTACACTTGAGAATGGAACATATGAACAATTGATCATAGAGGCAAAACGAAATCTATATGAGCAAAATGCAAATCAAGGAACATAGAGGCATGGAGGAAGAAGAAATTAACTCTGGGGAATTGAAGAAGTATTTACATATAAGATGAGGAGGTATCTAAGTTTGGTCTAGAGAAATGATTGGTAGGATTGAAATAGGCAGAGAAAGAAAGGTCATTTCAGGCAAGGAAGGAGAGCTTCTTGGGTGAGACCATAGTAGAACTCTAAGGACATGATTCTAGAAAGGCCACAAAGTATTTGAAGAAGAGAGAGTAGATGTAGGCCAGACCATTACTTGACTATTGCTGTAGAGTGGACAAAAAATGGTGGTTAATTAATTATTGCAGCTAGTTGTGGCAGTAGGGAAAAGTGGACTGATTTGAAGTAGACTTAGACAAAAGAATTAACAGAGTTTGTGGATGGATGACATAGAGGGGTGTGAGGGAGGTGGATATAGATGAATCCTAGACTCACAGCTCACAGAACTGGAAAAGTACTGCCATTCACTAAGAACAGAAATACTTAGGATATGAAAGGTTATGTGCTCAGTTTTGAGTGTGTAGGTTCAAGGCATCTGTGTTGAGGTGTCACAGTGGCTCTCAGTAAGGTAGAGATGTGGTTGGGAGCCATCTACTTAAAAAAAATACAACTCTATATTTTAATAGTAGTTTAAGGCTCACGGCAAAATTGAGGAAAAGTTACAGAGATTTCACATGAAATTTTATCTCCTTCTCCCACATGCATAGCCTCTCCCATTATCAACACTCATCAGAGTGTTACATGTATTATAACTGGTGAACCTACATTGACATATCATAATCACCCATAGTCCATAGTTCATATTATGGTTCATTCTCAGTGTTGTCATACTTTTGTCCTAACATGTAGAATGTACATTGATCCATAATTATGGTATGATACAGAATATTTTCATTCCCATAAAAATTCTATTCTCTCCCTGTTCATCTTTCCTCTGAACCAACCACTTGCTGGCAAGCACTGATATTTTTACTGTCTCCATAGTTTTATGTTTTCCAGTATATGACATTGGAATTATATTGTATGTCGCCTTTTTTGGATTGGCTTTTACTGTTAATACTCATTTAAGGATCCTCCATGTCTTTTCATAGCTTGATAGCTTATTTTAGTGCTGAATTATACTCCCTTGTCTCAATGGACCCTAGTTTATCCATTTACCCACTGAAGGTCCTATTTGGTGGCTTCCAGGTTTTGGCAATTATGAACAATACTGCTATAAACATCCATGTGCAGGTTTTGTTGTGGACATTAAGTTTTCAGATCCTTTGGGTGAATTCCAAAGAGTTTGATTACTGAATCATATGGTAAGAGTAGGTTTAGTTTTGTAAAAAAAAAAAAAAACCCAAAACAAAAAACCCAACACAACGAACTGTCTTCCAAAATGGCTATGCCATTTTACATTCCCACTAGTGAATGAGATTTCATGTTGTTCCATATCCTCTTCAGCATTTGTGTATTGTCAGTATTCTCTGTTTTGGCCATTCTAATAGTTACATAGTGGTATCTTATGGTTTTAATTTGCATTTTCCTGACACATGATGGGGAATATTTTTCGTGTGCTTTTAGGTCATCTTTATTTTTTGTGGTGAGGTAACTGTGAAGGTTTTTGGCCCATTTTTTAAACCAGATTTTGTTACCTTATTGTTGAGTTATAAGAATACTTCATGTACTTTGGATATTTCCTTTATCAGACATGTCTTTTGCAAATACCTTAATACCTTCTCCCAGCCTGTGACTTGTTGTCTCTCTCTCTCTTTTTCTTTTTCTTTTTTTTTTTGAAGATTTATTCATTTTACTTTGAGAGTGGGAAGGGACAGAGGGAGAGGAAGAGAATCTCAAGCAGACTCCCTGCTGCTGAGTTTGGAGCCCCATGCAGGGCTCAATCCTATGACCCTGAGATCATGCATGACCTGAGCCAAAATGAAGAGTCAGACACCCAACTGACTGGGCCACCCAGGTGCTCCAACTTGTCCTCTTTTTTGCAAAAGACAATGCCAAGAGAATTAAAAGTTTTTAATTTTAATGAGATCTTATTTTTATTTTAATTTTTTCTTTTATGGATCATCCCTTATGTGTTGTGCTTGAAGTCATTGCCATACCCAAGGTCATTTAGAGTTTCTTTTATTTTATAAAAGTTTTATAGTTTTGTATTTTACATTTAGGTTCATGATCTATTTTGAGTTACTGTTTGCAAAGGTATAGGTCTGCAGCTAGATTAATTTTTTTACATGTGGATGTCTAGTTCCATCACTATTGAAAATACTCCATTGTACAGTTGACCTTTGAACAACATGGATTTGAAATGCATGGGTCCACTTTATATAGTTCTTTTTTTTTTTTTTTCAGCAAATATGGCACAGGCCTGTAAATGTATTCTCTTTGGTTTTCTTAACTTTATTTTTCTCTAACTTAATTCAACAGTATAGTATATAGTATACAAAATTTGTGTTGACCGTTCCTGGTAAAGTATACAGTTGGTAGCACTAGACTATTAGTAAAGTTTTGGGGAAGTCAGAAGTTATATGTGGATTTTCAACTGCACGGGAGTTTGGTGTCCCCAACACCAGCATAGTTCAAGGATCAGCTATATGATCTTTGTTCCTTTGTCAATCTATTTATGTGATTCTAGTTCTGGGCTCTCTATCCTGTGCCATTGATGTGTCTGTTCTTTTGCCTGTACCACGCTGTCTTGATTAGTGTAGCTTTACAGTAAGTCTGAAACTTGGGTAGTTTCAATCCTCCAACTTTGTTCTTCCCCTTTAATGTTATGTTGACTCTTCTGGGCCTTGCCCTCTCTGTGTAAGCTTTAGAATTAGTTTGTCAATATCCACAAAATAACTTGCTAGGATTTAGGTTGGAGGTTACATTGAATCTATAGGTCAAATTTAGAAGAACTAATATCTTGAGTCCTCTTGTCTATGAACAAAGAATATCTATTTTTTAAATTTTATTTATCAGAAACTTGTAACTTTAGTTATGGAGATCTTGTACATCATTGAGTTGATACCTAAGTGTTTAATTTTTTGAGAGTTAATGAGTAAATAAGATTAACTTCAAATTTCACTTATTCATTGCTGTAATACAGGAATGTGTTTGACTTTTGTATATTAAACTTGTATTATGCAACCTTGCCGTAATCACTGTTTCCAGGAATTTTTTTTTAATTTAAAAAAATTTTTATTTTTTTCCATAACCCAGCCACCCATCCCTTCCTCCCCACCCCCCAGCAACCCTCAGGTTTTTTTACTAAGATTAAGACTTGCTTACAGTTTATCTCCCTCCTTGATCTCATCTTGTTTAATTTTTTCCCCTCCTTACCCCCCACAACTTTTCCACTCCCTGCTTTTCAAGTTCCTCATATCAGAGAGATCATATGATAATTGTCTTTCTCTGATTGACTTATTTCACTCAGCATAATACCCTCCAGTTCCATCCACATCGTTGCAAATGGGCAAATGGCAGAATTTCATTCTTTTAGATGGCGGCATAGTGTTCCATTGTCTATATCTATCTGTCTATCTATCTGTCTATCTATATTACATATTCTTTATCCATTCATCTGTTGATGGACATCTAGGTTTTTTCATAGCTTGGCTATTGTGGACATTCCTGCTATAAACATTTGGGTGCACATGCCCCTTTGGATCACTATATTTGTATCTTTAGGGTAAATACCCAGTAGTGCAATTGCTGAGTCATAGGGTAGCTCTATTTTCAACTTTTTGAGCAACCTCCATACTGTTTCCCAGGGTGGCTGAACCAGCTTATATTGCCACCAGTGGTGTGTGTGTGTGTGTGTGGAGGAGGGTTCTCCTTTCCCCGTTTGCTTGCCAACATCTATTGTTTCCTGACTTGGTTTTTTTTTTTTTTTTTTTTTTTTTTTTTTTTTTTTTTTTTTTTAGCCATTCTGACTAGTGTGGAGTGATATCTTAATGTGGCTTTGATTTGTATTTCCCTGATGCCGAATGACGGTGAGCACTTTTTCACGTGTCTGGTGGCCATTTGAATGGCTTCTTTGGAGAAATGTCTGTTCATGTCTTCTGCCCATTTCTTGATTGGATTATTTTTTCTTTGGGTGTTGAGTTTGATATGTTCTTTATAGAATTTGGATAATAGACCTTTATCTGATATGTCATTTGCAAATATCTTCTCCCATTCTGTCGGTTCTCTTTTGGTTTTGTTGACTGCTTCTTCTGCTGTGCAAAAGCTTTTAATCTTGATGAATTCCCAATAGTTCATTTTTTTTTTCCTTGCTTTCCCTTGCCTTTGGTGATGTTTCTAGGAAGAAGTTGCTGAGGCTGAGGTCGAAGAGGTGGCTGCCTGTGTTCTCCTCAAGGATTTTAATGGGTTCCCATCTCAAATTGAGGTCTTTCATCCATTTTGAGTCTATTTCTGTGTGTGGTGTAAGGAAATGGTCCAGTTTCATTATTCTGCATGGGGCTAATTTTCCCAACATCATTTGTTGAAGAGACTATCTTTTTTCCATTGGACATTCTTTCCTGCTTTGCTGAAGATGAGTTGACCATAGACTTGAGGGTCCATTCCTGTGCTCTCTCTTCTGTTTCATTGATCTGTGTGTCTGTTTTTGTGCCAGTACCATAGTGTCTTGATGATTTCTTAAATGCCTTTGCCCGAGGGGGAGGGGGAACTGCCCCGCCCTTTCCAGGGGCCAGGCTAAGCAACTTGCTCAGGTTCCTTCTCCTTAGCTTTGTTTCCTGAATGCTTTCCCTACAGCTTTGGAGGATAGGAATGAAGACTGGGCCTCCCAGAGGAGCCAAGAGCTGGGGCCCTACTTCTCAGTGCACCCCCCAGAGAACACTTCCAGTGTAAGTGGAAAAGGAGTGGTGAGAGGGAACATCCTTGCCTTGTATTTGATCTTAGTGGGAAACTTCCAGTTTCTCACCACCAAGTATGATGTTAGCTGTAGATATTTTTGTAGCTATTATTCATGAAGTTGAGGAAGTTGCTACCTGATCCTAATTTACTGAGAATTTTTATCATGAATGAGTGTTGTATTTTATCAAATGTTTTTTCTGCATTTATTAATATGAACATGTGATTTTTGCATATTGATGTGATGGAGTTTTTTTTTTTTTAAGTTTTACTTATTTCTTTTTGAGAGAGAGAGAGAATGAGTGGGGAGGGGGGCAGTAGACAAAGGGAGAGGGAGAAGCAGGATCCTCACTGAGCAAGGAGTCCAACAGGAGACTTGATTCTAGGATCCTAGGATCATAACCTGAGCCGAAGGCAGATGCTTAACCAACAGCCACCCATGTATCCCTACATTAATTGGTCTTTGAATATTAAACCAGCTTTGCATATCTAGGATAAATCTTAGTTGGTGGTTGTGCTGTACAGTTGTATTTATTCATAGTTGGATTCAATTTCCCTTGAGAGAGTTTGATCTAGTTTTCTTTGATGTCTTTGTCTCATTTTAATATTAGGGTCATGCTGGACTCATAGAATGAGTTAGGATAGAGTCCTTCGCTTCTATCTTTTGATAGTGATTTTAAAGAATTTTTATAGCTTTTTTTTTTCTTTAAAGATTTTATTTATTTATTTGATAGAGAGCGAGATCACAGGTAGGCAGAGAGGCAGGCAGAGAGAGAAGGGGAAGCAGGCTCCCTGCTGAGCAGAGTGCCCGATGTGGGGCTTGATCCCAGGGCTCTGAGATTGTGACCTGACCCGAAGCAGAGGCTTAATCCACTGACCCACCCAGGCACCCAAGAATTTTTATAGCTTTTTAAGATAATGTGTATAATTTCTTTCTTAAGTCATTGGCATAATTCACCAGTGAACGCATCTTCACCTGGTACTTTCTGTTTTGGAAGGCTATCAATGACCAATTCAACATAATAGATACAGGTCTAGTCATTGTGTATTTCTTTGTGTGTGAGTTTTGGCAGATTGTGCCTTATGAAGTATTGGTCCATTTCATCAAAGTTATCAAATTTACATACATAGAGTTGTTCATATTATTCTCATTATTATTTTAATATCCATAGGAGCTGTCCTGTCTCTTCTTTCTGATATTAGTAATTTGAGTCCTCTCTTTTTTCTTAGCATAGTTAGAGGCATAACAATTTAATTTAATTGGTTATCTTAAAGAATCAACTTGGATTTATTAATTTTTCTCTATTGATTACTCTTTGTCAGTTTCATTGATTTGTGCTGTAATTTTTCTATTTTGTGTTTGCTCCTTTTTTTCCTCGTTTTCCTAAGGTGGAAACAGATTGACTTTAGGTCTGTTTTCTTTTCTAATATTTGTATGCAATTCCATAAATCCTATAAATTTTTTTAAAGCACTGCTTCTGATGCACCCCAAAATTTTCCCTCTGATTCTCGAGGTATCTTGTATTTTTTTTAAAGATTTAAAAGATTTAATTTATTGATTTGACAGAGAGAGAGTGAGATAGAGGGATCACAAGCAGGGGGAGTGGGGAGCAGGGCATATGACCAGAGCCGAAGGGAGACACTCAATAGCTGAGCCACCCAGGTGCCTTTTGTGTTTTCTTGACTCCAAGTAGTACCTGTTTGTGTTGTTGTTTTGTCAGCCAATGCCTTCCATGGGGAGTCACAAATAGTGAAAAGACATTGCTTTTGCTGGGGCGCCTGGGTGGCTCAGTTGGTTAGGCGACTGCCTTCAGCTCAGGTCATGATCCCGGAGATCCAGGATCGAGCCCCACATCGGTCTTTCTACTGGGCAGGAACCCTGCTTCTCCCTCTCTCGTTCCCCCTGCTTGTGTTCCCTCTCTAGCTGTGTTTCTCTCTGTCAAATAAATAAATAAAATCTTTAAAAAAAAAAAAGACATTGCTTTTGTAGCATAATCTTGATATTCCCACTGTGACTTAGGCTGTGCATTTTATGTTTTGGACTCTTCCTTTTAGCAAATGAAAGACTTGTAAAAATTTCAGAGAAGAACAAGAAAAAGTATACTTCATTGAGGATGTTATTGAAGAAAGTCAAAATTTTGGTTATTCATGTATAGAAGAGGGAAATCAAGGGATAATATGATGTTAAACTTCCATGCCCGTTGTGGAAAGAGGTATAAATAAGTAAACCTTCTTCCAAGTTTTTGAAACATTACTCATTATGGAGATAATCTAATCCTTTCTCCAATCTGAAAGGACTGAATAAGCAGAACAGAGGAGAGGCTGGAAATACTAATGTGGCTCTAGGGATCAGATGGGTGGGCTGACATAGCTGACTGGTGACATCAGATTGGCCTTCCTTACTGGCCTCTGGTCTGATAGGTGAGTACCTCTGTGTTTCAGATGAAATTATCATTGACTCAATTTTAGATTTTATTTCTATCCTAGATTTTTTAATTTCTATTTTTTTTTATCTCTGTTGTTTCTTGGACTGTTTAAAAATTAATGCTGCTCTTGCGTAGCAGTCCCTGGAATGTTAGGCCAGAAATTGAATGTGACACAACAATTCATGAAGGCTAGGCGTCTAAATTAACACCGGAAATTTCTGCAGATGTGTCTTCTAGGTACTTCATTAGACTATATTATAACCCTTTCCATTCCAAACACAACTCTGAGATGGGTCTTCTAACACCCTGAGTTTTACTGGTATTTAATTTGGAGTAATAGAGCTATGAAGACACCCTAAAAAAAAAAAAAAGAGACGACATACTGTATTTGACCTTGTTGCTAGGCAAAATGGCTTCCCAAAGTTGTCTACTTCCTGGTCCTCAGATCTTGTGTCTATGTTATGTTACAAGGCAAATGATATTTAAGGTAGCATATGGAATTAAGGCTGCTAGTCAGTTAACTTGGAGATAGGGTGTCCTGCATTATCCCCAAGAGCCCAGTATAATCTCAAGAGTCCTTATATGTGGAAGAAAGAAGCAAAAGGGGTCAGATTGGGCTGGCCATTCCTAGCTTTAAAGGTGGGAGGAAGGCCTTGAACTAAAGAATGTGGGAAGCCACTAAAAGCTAGAAAAGTCAAGGAAAGGATTTTGCCCTAGAGCCCCTAGACTGGGGATTTAGCTCCACCGACAACTTGATTTTAGCCCAAGGGGACCCACATCAGACTTGAGACCTATAGAACTGTAAGGAATAACTTTGTTTTAAGGTACTAAATTTGTTGTAACTTGTTCTACGGGGAATAGGAAATGATTAGTATCCTTCTTTATTACTATTGGGCTATAGGAAGGACTTCTCATATTCCAGATATCAGACATTTATTATTTTCCTAAAAAAATTAGCCTATTTCTTTGTTATTGAAGGCAACCATGCTAATTCTCAAAGAGACTGATATTTCTTGCCTTTCTAAAGTTAGGGATAATTTATTTTACTATTGAATGATTGTGTGCATATATATATGCACACACATGTAATTGTACATATAATATATATAACAAATATTGGAAAAGTATATTTTAGAAGAATCTACTACACATTTTTGAAATTGAGACTCCACTCTTATAGCTTACATATCAAAGTATCCTAACATAATTTTTGGCAAAAGGTAGACTGTAACAAGGAGAATATTTTTGAAGGTTAGGGCTTATGACATTAGCACCGTAAGGAATGATGGACAGTCGTTTCCTATTTGGTTTGCCAGGGAGCACTGTGCCTTTGCTGCCATAAATGTACTGACTGGTCATTGGCTTTCAACCTGTGCAATCATATTATAGACAAACTATGGTTATCATTACAGAAGGGAATGTAAATGTTTTCAACTTTGATAATGTAAAAGTAAAGGTAGAAATGATAGATATGGAAAGTAAAAGGGCAGAAGGAGGGAAGGGTAGGAACTGTGATGTCCTTTTTTACTCTGGGGAGTGGAGAGATACGGTCTTTAGATGATAGAATTAAAAATAGAAGTTTAAGTTATTCATTAAATATAGAAGCCATTCTAGGAAATCTATTTGAATAAAAATATTAGGAGAAAGAAGGATGGGAAAGTTGGGGATCCCTAAGTGCATTTAATTGCCACCATGATATCAAAGTTCAAAAGATGATTTCTGAAGTCAGTACTATAAGAAATGCTTAGTTAGAGAGGAATTAACACTCAGACTAAAAAAGGACACCTCAAAGAGTTGCTTCTGGAGAATACAGTGTACCATTTTATTTTTACGGTCAAAGTAAATCTTGCACATGGCTTAATGGAGAAGTTGGGAAGTAGGTAGGAAATACTTGCATCTTTGCAGGCCCTATGGGCTCAGTTACAGCTATTCACCTCTGCCGTTGTCATGTGAAAGCAGCCATTCACCATACTTCCACGAGTGAGCATGGCTGCATTTCACTAAACTGAACTTAAAAAAGTAGATGATGGGCGGGATTTGTTGGCCACAGTTTGTCCATTTTTAGTTTGAAAAGTCAAATGGTGCTCCAAGGCCCATAAACTGGTTCTCAGTCCTTTGGCTGTCTTTTTAAGGTATTTACTGCCATTAATTCTTTTTTTTTTCTTTTTTAAGATTTTATTTATTTATTTGATAGAGAGAAACACAGCTAGAGAGGGAACACAAGCAGGGGGAGGGAGGGAGAGGGAGAAGGAGAAGCAGGTTTCCTGTTGAGCAGGGAGCCCATGTGAGGCTCGATCCCCTGAGTCCAGGATCATAACCTGAGCTGAAGGCAGATGCTTAATGACTGAGCCACTCAGGCACCCCATACCTCCATAATTCTAAACAATTTGTGAATCAAGGGATAGCATTGTGCTTTTATTTGTAAATAAAAACTTACTGCTCTCTCTTTATTCATCCATCTGTTCGTGTCTTATTAGGGTACTTGAAAATCATAACTTTCTTATACCTTCTTCACTTTCTCTCTCCTGTGGTTGCCCAAAATTGTTGGAATTTTTGCGTAACTCTATAATCAGTGTTTCACTCAAGGAACCAGGAAGATACTGTTCACTCTTGAGCCAATACCTATGATTACTTCCTGTCTTGTGCAAATATTTGTTTTCCTGGAGTTAATCTATTTTATTTGCTTAGTTTTCTTTGAGTCTCATGCTTTCTTTTCTTTAATAGTTGTATAAAATGACTCTGTAGTACATTTTCTTTAGATCTAAAAGTGTCCTAAAATCTAACAATTTTGTATGTTTCTTTGATAACATCACTCCTGGAGCCCTTCATTGTGCTGATCATGTCAAGATCCATTGCTCTCTATACTCCTGCATGACTTAAATTGATTGCTATTGCTGTTTTTTTGGGGGGAATTCCTTACCCATGTCTTATGTCTTGGGTCCTCTTGTTTCCTGTATCCTTCATTTTGGAGGCACACCAAATTGCCTATGCAGAGTGGCTGGGGAGGAAGGCTGATTGTAAATCTAGCCACTAGCTTTGTGTGGTTGGATGAGGTAGTGCGGTTCGAATGCTCTGAACAGGGGATACTTATGAGTTCAACTTCTGCTTCTTTACCTGTGCTTTCTGTATTCTTTTTAGCTTCATCAGTGATCATCTCCTGCATTTGAAAGGAATGGCCCTGTTGTTGGAGAAACAAAGTTAATTAGTGGGTAATAGTATCCCACTACTTTAGGAATCAGCTAGTCCTTCATCATTCCTATCATTGCCATACTGAAAAGAAGTCTTATAAACAGTGAACAGGAATAAAGTTGATGAGGTCTTTATGTTTCTCTGGGAGTTACATTTTTATAAACACTGCCAGCAGTACTCTTCTGATGTAAATTAAAATTCTCTTTTCTATGTCTTAATTTCTTCAGTAATGGAGCATAAAGCTTGTGTTTGAGTAGAGATCTAGAGGCCATGGTAGTTACCTGTTAAACCTTCTTTCTTCATTCATATTTTCATAAAGATACACACAAAACTGTCCATGTCTGTCAGAGCTCTTGTTTGGAATTACCTTACATGGATGCCAGCATCTTACCTGCAAGAATGCTGGGATTTAATTGACTACATCAAGTAAATCTTGAGTTGTATGAGTTTGTAATCTCAGATTCCTATTAAAATTTATTTTGTAGCAGAATGCTTTCTGGGGTTTTATAATACATTTTTAAAAAAATTATAGCTTATCCTTTGGGGACATGACTACTTGCCTTCTTTGGCTGTAGGCTTTACATTCCTTTCAACCACACAAGCTTCTAAAACCTTGACGTCCAGGTCTTTGGACTATACATTTCACTGAACACAATTGATGGAAAGCATGATTTAAAAAAAAAAAATCAGGGGTGCCTGGGTGGCTCAGTGGTTAAGCCTCTGCCTTCAGTTTAGGTCATGGTCCCAGAGTCTGCTAATCCCTCTCTCAGAGCCTGCTAATCCCTCTCTCACTCCCACTGGTTGTGTTCCCTCTCTGGCTGTGTTTCTCTCTGTCAAATAAATAAAATCTTAAAAAAAAATCAGCTATTTTCTTTAAAATTGTTTTTGAAACACAATTTTAGCATTACTAAATTAGTAAGGTTTGATGTTTTGGAAGTCTTTCATACCTGGAAGCTTTTGAAATAGATGTATCAATTAAAATACAAGTGTAGTCTTTGCTTAATTCAGACTTTAACATTTCATTTTCCTGATAGAACTTTGGTTTTAAGATTATAATGTATTTTTTTAAAGATTTTATTTATTTATTTGACAGAAAGAAACACAGTGAAGGAGGGAACACAAGCAGGGAGAGTGAGAGAGGGAGAAGCAGGTTTCCCACCAGGTAGGGAGCCTAATGAGGAACTCGATCCCAGGACTCCGGGATCATGACCTGAGCCAAAGGCAGACGCTTAATGACTGAGCCACCCAGGTGCCCCAAGATTATAATGTGTTTAATTCTGATGATTTATATAAGGCTTTTATGTTTTTATGCATTTAACACTTAGGTCCTAGAAAAAGAAAATTTCATTTCCATATTCTTATAAAGAGAGTATCCTGTGATAATGTAGACAGTAGATTTGAAAATAAATATTGTCCTTTATTAAAAAAAAAGAACTTAGGTATCTGGACCATATTTTTCCCCCTCTCAAATAAGTTTAGGTTAATTCCAGGATGAAAATGAACCTTTAAAGTCTTTTATATGAAGAAAACTGCTGAGATTATGGTTACCTCATAAAGCCGAATGAAAAATGACATGAGGTGATTAAGATTCTTTTTAAATATTTTGTTGATAATATGAATTAGAAAGTGAAGTATATGCCTTGATACTTAAATATTTTCCTTCCTTCTTAAAGAGGAGAATAAGTATTATTGTCAGAACATGGATTATAAGATAAAATTGAAAATTTATCCTGGAATTGTTGGTATTTTTATACTGAGACTACTTTTGTTTAAGATAATGTATCACAAGCCATGCCAACCACAATCTTCTTTGTGATTTAATCTTTGTGTACTGTGGTGTCTCTCTCCCAAACCCCCACCGTGAGGTGGGAGGACTCCAAATGGTCTGTGAACCAATGGATTCCTATGGGTTTTTGAATTTATGAGTTTACTAGTCAAGGATTGAAAACCCCACATTTGGGGGAAGGGGTGGGGTAGACCTGTTTTAGAATGAGAAATTAACCTATTTATAAAAGAGAGTAATCTAAAATTCACACATTTTTATTTTATTCCTCTAGCTGAGTAATTCTATTACTTTGGATATAGAAGACCCTTTTCCTTAAAGATGTTTATGAATTAGTGAATTTTCAGGTTATATAGAAAGATCCAAGAACAATTGATAGATTGAGAAATGTAAAATTTGGTGTTTGGCTCAGACTTTCTGAGTTGCACAACTCAGAGTTGCACAATAATTGTGGAATCATGCTGAACCTCTGAAAACGCTTTTCCTTATTGAAGTACAGTTGACAATGTTACATAATTTTCAGGTGTATAACAGTGATTCAACAAATCGACACATTAAGCTCACAAGTGTAGCTCTAATCTGTCACCATACTGTATCATTACAACACCATTGACTATATTCCCTATGTGGAAAACATTTTTATGATACAGCAGAGATTTATTCTTGCAAGAGATTTCTCTAACTTTAGATTCAGATTGAGGTTCTAGATGTTGTAGATTTCAAAGTTGGAATGGCTCTTCAGGATCACACAATTTTTGTCCTGTAGCTTCCTTGAGAAGCCTTTTAATTTGGTGGGACTCTGCCTGATATGGTCATTTAACTTTTACAAATTCACCTATAAGAGCTCAACCAAAGAAAGATAGGGGGATAATAATTTGAGTAGTGTAGCTAGTTTGACTTATATGAGCAATGAGCATGTATTCAAGAGGAAGCACAAAATGATTCTGCCACTACCTCTGTTGTCTCAATTTCCATATATTTATGGTAGTGTGAATCTCTCTCTGACCTGAATATGATTTTAAGTGTTTAAGATAAGCATTTTTCACAGAATGCCATCACCAGCATAACCCACATAAATATAATAATTTGACAGTTCTGGTTGAATAATAAGTAGTGTTGGACTTGGGAGAAATGTTCATCTCTGGTATGGTGTCTCCCTGAGAGTCTGATTAGGGATGATTTTTTTTTTAATTTTATTATTTATTTGACAGAGTGAAACACAGCTAGAGAGGGAGCACAAGCAGAGGGACTGAGAGAGGGAGAAGCAGGCTTCCCGCTGAGCAGGGAGACCGATGTAGGGTTCTATCCTGGGTCTCCAGGATCATGACCTGAGCAGAAAGCAGTTGCTTACCCAACTGAGCCACCGGGCATCCCTGATTAGGGATTTATGTATGTATGTATGTATGTATGTATGTATGTATGTATGTATGTATGTATGTGGGACTCGATCCCGGGTCTCCGGGATCATGACCTGAGCCGAAGGCAGTCGCTTAACCAACTGAGCCCCCCAGGTGCCCAGGGATGATTTTAACAACAGAAGATTTCTGTCTTTGATAACTTGAAGAGCCCAGTGCCCTGTAAACTGTGATTCTGCTATGTTTGAAATGGCAAAAGTGTTTCCCTTTGTGTTCTCTAGTTTAAACAAAAATAAACCACGTCTTAGAATGAGTGAGCAGGCTCTAGTTCCATCCCCCACACTGGTGTTCTCCACTTAGCTAATGATCATCTCTTAAATTTGGAAAAAAAAATGCTTTAAATGTGAGCGACCAGTTAGAGAATGAGATTATTACTTGTTCTGTTCCATAGCAGTCCACAGTACTATTACCATAGCCCAGATCTTGGTAACATTTTTAACATATTTGTCACACTGTTGACTCACTTAAGCCTGTGGTTCATTAAGCCTTTTCTCTGGGTCTTACAAGTTTTGAATAATTGATGGTCCGTGAGCAACATTTTCTATTGGTGGGATAACTGGGCCTCCCTGTCTCTTGGCATGTTGACATTCCTTTCTTTGCCTAAATATTTGCTCTTCTAAGGAAATCTGTTCTAAACAGCTTTTTAGTGGTCTTCATTTGTTTAACTATAGAAATGGGCATATGTAAAAGGAAACTAGGTATTTCAGTTTGAAAGAAGAAATCACATTTTTTGAAGCAGAAAGTTCTTTTATGTAACTTTTTTTTTTTAAGATTTTATTTTTGAGAGAGCGTTAGAGTGAGAGCGAGGGAGCACAAGCAGGGGGAGCAGCAGAGGGAGAGGGAGAAGCAGGCTCCCTGCTCAGGGAGCCTGCTGAGCAGGGAGCCCCATGTTGGTCTTATTCCCAGGACCCCAAGATCATGACCTTATCTGAAGGCACATACTTAACTGACTGAGCCATGCAGGCATCCCTAAACTTTTTTTTTTTTTTTTCCCCTAAGAGAAAGCATGCACAAGAGAAAGGGAGAGAGAGAATCTTAAGTACTTTTCATTGCCCAGTGCAGAGCTTTTTAAAATATTTTATTTATTTGAGAGAGAGAGTAACAGTGAGAGAGAGCATGAGAGGGAGAAGGTCAGAGGGAGAAGCAGACTCCCCACAGAGCTGGGAGCCTGATGCAGGACTCGATCCCAGGACTCCTGGGATCATGATCCTAGCTGAAGGCAACTGCCTAATCAACTGAGCCACCTAGGTGCTCCCCTTGCCTTATTCTATGTTTAAAAAGAACATCTTGGCTCTGCTGTTTATTAAGCATCTAACCTTGGGTACGTCCATTCACCTACCTGTGCCTTTCTTTTCTCAACCCTAGAATGGATTGATAACTATTTCATGATGCTGTTCAAGGTTAAACAAACTAATTATACAAAACTCAAAACTCACAGCACCTATAGCACCTGGCCTATAGTAACCACAAAAGTTATCTGCTATGATGATGATCAAAATGGTGAAATCTTATTTTGTGAATATATTCCACCAAATTCATGAAATTCAGTTCTACATAGAAAATTTTAATTTTCCATTAACTTTAATGTTTACAATTGTTCTTCTATCCCAGTGGATGAGATTGTTTGTGTGAAACTATTAAATCACCAAGAAATGAGCTGCACTGCTGAGCTCTGTAATTGACCACCACTGATAAACACAGCTCTTTTCCAACACTGGCTTTTCTTTTGTAGTACTCATCTCATTTTTGGGCCTAGCTGCCTTTGCAGGTTTTTTTTTGTTTGTTTGTTTGTTTTTGTTTTTTTTTTCCTTTTTGGCCCAGAACTATTTTGCTTAGAACGATCCATGTTTTCCCTCTTTTGATGATTGACATAATCTCAGTGCTTGGTAGTCAGTAGTACTGTAGTGTCTGGTTTGCCAGTCTACTTCTCCCGATACTGCAGGTGGAAAATTATTGTTCTTCAAAACTCTGACCAGTAGAGATTTTCTAAGGTATTAAGGTCAAATTTCATGTCATCTACCTAGTGAAGGATATTTATTGCTACTAATATGTAGAATTCCTTGTTGGAACAGTTTCTACATCGATCATTAGAATTCTCTGTAAAACAGTCTTCTTTCCATAATGCATATGCATTTGTTTCCTTTTCAAGTTCATCCTGTGGCTATTTTTAATTTTAAAATTCCAGTAGTGTTTAAGGTAACTGTGTAGTATTTGAAATTAATGATAAGATACTATCAGAAATAGAGGAAAAAATCTGTTATTTTTCAATACTTCAAGAACCTAGGAATGTAAGTTATAAATTTTATTGTATTTACTATTTTCAAAATTTGGGTTTTATATATTACACATATTTGTGCAAAAGAAAGGTATATTAATGTCATGATCCTGAAAAATACAGTAAACTTTTCCACGTGATTAGTTGTGTGAAACTAGATATATACATGAACATCTTTTCATGTTTGATCAGTTTTATTCCTGGTGGTAATAAAACTAAGTAAATGATATACAAAATCTTTTCTGCAAGGTAATGGTTGAAGTTTTTACATGCCTAAAGGAGTCAGGGTGAATTTATGGTCTTATAATGGCTGTCGGCTGCCAATATTATATGTATATTCTTGAAAGTGATCTGTAGCACCATGGCCAAAATACCATGGGGACAAAAATCACCAGTTACTATGTTCTGTGTTTGTTGATTTACCTCCGTTGGACATGTAAAATATTAACTGAGACGACTTTGATAGAGCTTGTCTGTTTTTGTTCAGGATTGGATGTTCAGGATCATTAGTTTACTCTTTCTGGAGTGTATAAAATGGCAGTATCGATGTGAGATGGTTGTGTTGGAATTTCTATTTTTTTAATATTCTGGCACCATGTAGTTCACTTTAAAAGTTTTTTGGGTTAAGTGTATGATTCCAGAATGTTCAAAATAACTTTATTACTTGATTTAGTTCTAAGACTTTTTTCTATACTCCTTTGAATCATGATTAGATGGTTAGAGATAAATGTCTAGTTGCAACTCCTAGGTCTTGTTTTCCAGAAGGTCTTAGATCCTGCACGTATGTGTGATAGCAGAATGCTGTGTGGCTTAACAGTTCCATCTTGCTGCCACCTGTTCGCTCCTCCCTGTGCTACTGATCAGGTCCTGCCCCCTCTTACCTTCTGGGTTTTCCTATTTTAAATCAGAGTCCTCGGTTTTCTCCTCTCTATTCCTACTTATAGGCAGGAAAACAGGCACACTTGAACTAACACTACAATTGTTGGGGGTAGTTGTTTACCTCAGTCTTCGGTGATAAAAGCTGCTTTTACAAAAACTGAGCGTAAGAAAAAAGACAACTTAATAGATGTCTGCTTTTAAGCAATTGAATATCTTTGGAATACATCACCTTTTACAAATGTGGTTAGAATCAACAGATTTCACCTACAGTGCTGTAAGGTAGCAAAACCCAACTCAGTGGACATTAATAGAAATTAATTAAATTGAACTCCTTTTGTAAGATAATTTTGACAAGGAAAATGCAATACCCTATAAATTTCAATTAGGAGTCCTGGGTATATTTGAAAAAATATATTGCTGTGGCATAGCCATAGTCAAAAGAGTAAATTCCCGATGATTATAGAGGGATTTCTTTCTTTTCTTTATGGTCCAATGGCTGTTTTTTTGTTTTTTTTTTAAATTTAGTTTTATTTTTTCAATGTTCCAAGATTCATTGCTTATGCAGTACACCCAGTGCTCCATGCAGTAATGTGCCCTCGGATGGCTGTTACATAGTATTTTGTTTACTCTAGTATTCTCCTTATTTAGAATCCAGTCTATTTACTTAGCTCACCTTTTATAGCACAGTCACCTTGAATTGGAAAGGATCTTGGATTAAAGAGTCTGATTGATGGGTGTGCTGTGCTTGTCTTTACCTGGTTATACAGTGACTGTTCCTATCTTTGTGATCTTTCTCAGTAAGAGAATCAGGTAGTTAAAGTTTCCTAATCATTAGTGTTTCCACCTGTAAGTCTAATATTAGAAGCAAAGAAATTCCTTTCATTTTACTTGGAATAGCTCTTCAGTTACTCTATAGAAAACTTAATTTTTGAAATGTCAAAGGAGAATTCCTTTGGATTTTTTTAAGCCTATGACTTTACCAAGTCAAATTACTGAAAAGCTATGTACTTGGGCCACATTTCAGTAGCCCTCTGCACAGAGGCTTTGAAAGCATTACTTTTATTTAATAGTATGCCCTTGTGTTTTATTGGGGGACAGATAAAGAGGAGCCTGTGTGACAACGATTTCTACTAGTTTTTGTAAAATTGCAGTTGAATTCTGGGCTATGTTAGTTCTTATCCTTTATAAAGATTCACATGATAAAGGCTTAGCACTTTATCCTAGAAGAATTATTCGCACTCTGAGAAGCTTTTCTAAGAATCACAGAGCCAAACTGATGATAGCTTGGCTATGCTGGTAAAAGACTTGCTAATGTTTTTCTTCATTCATTGGTTCATGTTTTTGTCTCATTATTCTGGTTGACCTTCCTAACCTTTCTGGAAGTAGGCAGCTGCATCATTTAATTCTGAGTTCTAGCATCAAGAGTATTTAGCCACATATCAAATTGAGACAATAATTCTTTTCCTTAAGCCTTACTTTTCTAAACAGGTTTTTAAAATAGTGTCTGGAAGTCTCCTAAATCACTTCTCCTGTTCAGTGAACTTGTTCAGCTCCAAACACAGTTCAGATTGCTGCTATGTGGAACTCTTCCTCTATATGTCATCTCAAATCTTGGAGCTGAGGACAGGCATGGAGTGTGGGTTATTTAAATAGATGAAGAGGTCGGTGGTTACTCCATGCCATTGATAGATGCTAACTGACAACTATTGCCATCAAAGATTTCTGCCTTTTAATTCCCTACTGGCCCTCACCTACAACTTTGGGAATCTCAGTTTGAATTTCTAATCCCATTTTAAAGAGTAACCCTCAAGAAGATCTTTTTTCCTCTCCCAAAGTATTCTTGGGATCATTTAAATTGAAGTTATAAAAAATTTCTTGAATATGCTTTTCAAATAACTGTGGCCCTTTATTTTTGCATTGCAATTTATCTTCCAGGATAATTGATGAGATAGATATGCTTTGATTTACTGATTTACCTGAAACAGGACAAAAATGGCAAATGTTTATCAAAACTGAAGAATTATTTATTTTTGGTGTTCAGACATTCTTACTGAAGCCCATTTTTTAAACTGTCAACTTATTTTTTTTAATTAAACTGTATTTTTAAAAAGTGTACATCATGAAACTTGTTGGTTGTTGTACCATAGGATCCTGGCTACTGGGTGAAGATTCATCACTTAGAATACACAGATGGAGGAATCCTGGACCCAGATGATGTTTTGGCAGATGTCGTTGAAGACAAAGATAAGGTAGACGACTCAAACTCTTCTTTGTTTTCCTCCATAGAGCTACGTGTTTCCTAGAGATTGAGACCCTTAACAAACTCATGTGTCGATTATTATTAAAAGATGCCATCTGTTCAGGCTTCACCTGAACAGCCCTTAAATCAAAGTTCTTCATCAGATGCTTGGAAAAACTTTGTCAAGGTTTGGGAATCTATTCATGGTGGCCTAATTAGCGGAAACTTCGTTCCCAGGAGTTCCTGATGCGTCTCAGTAAATTAGTGTCAGCTCCGGAGGCTGTTGGCATTCTCATTGCCATCGTTGGCTCTGGGGTTTCTTCTTGGCCCTTGCTAAATATTCAACTCAATGCCTGTGATTTGAATGTGTTTTAAAATAGAGAATAAAAGGGGGAGACAAATCCTATGAGCAAATATGGTGAAGATTTTTTCCTTTTGTTTTTTTTTTTAAAAAAAGTAACTGGCAAACACCCATCATTCGTGATAGTCTTTGTTTTCATTGCTAAAGTAGAAACAAAACAAAACACTAAATAGACTATTCTAAAAAGTTGGAACATATTTTGCCACCCTCTTGGGAAAAAACCCATTGCAAATATCTTATTTTAATAAGGTTTTTCTTCTGATGATTAACTGGAAAAGGTGTGAGAGAAAACTTCAGTTACCAAACACTGAGTTTTGCTGTTGAGACACATTGTTTTATGACTGCTTCTGTGTTGGGCTCCTCTTATCAGTGGTTTCTGTGTCTTCCCAAATTGAACCACAGCTCTCCCAGAGGGATCCTTGCTTCAGAATTTCTTCTCCTGTGTATCCTTAGCAATGTTTGTACTAGGCTAATTTGTGTGTGTTTACATGTTTCTCTCTTGTTTTTCTGCACTCTCAGGGAGGGTTGTGTGTCTGTGTCTGTGTGTGTGTCTCTGTGTGTACCGACTGCACTGGAATATGAATAAGTGATTTATTGAACTCAGGTACAATCTACATTTTTCTTTTTCTGTAAGATATTTTTGGATTGCTCAAATTTCCAAGTCTTTGTGGACATTCTGTCCATTTATTTTCCCTTTTTCTGTTGGAACTCAACCCTGGTTTGCTGATTTGCTTTGTTTTATAATTACTCATTTCATAAGGGACATATCTCCCTAAATAGATTATAAGTTCATGGACCAGAAGGTTTTTATTTCCTTCATGTTCCTTGTATTAATAGTATCTGGTACACTGTCTTACCCAAACTTGAATCTCAGAGTACACTTAACTGAATTAATGAGTGAAAAAGAAAGCTTTGCTCTCTGTAGTTGACTCCTGTAATACATATTTTTTATGCAGACTTCCTGTTGTTTGCTTGGTCTCCCAGAAAATAATAATATATACTTTACATTGATAACTTGAAGGAAGGACTTTCACTCCTGTATTTCTGATTCAGTTTCTGCCTTCTGATTTTGAAATAGTCTAGGCATTTGGTCTGTTTGTTGATGAAGAAGGTCTTCCCTTCTCAGATTTCACTGATGTCCAGTGTATTAAAATTAAATGCCAAAAGTAGCAAGTTTAGGAAGGGCCAGAAGAAAATGTCTCATCCCTGCCTTATCCAAGACTTAATTACAGGAAGGATGTTTCCATGAACGGTGCTTAGGGAAATCATTTGCCCTACAGAGCACTTGTGTTTAGAGAATTCTTTTTAACTATCCTGGCGGTGCCTTTTTGACTATAATCCATTTACTAGATACAGAAACAGCTTTTATTATATGTAATCTCGGTTTTGAAGGGAATTCACCACTACTGAATCAGGTGAAAAAGAGGTAGTCAGTTAAAATCCTAGCAAAGAATTAGTGCTGTTTGGATACATGTTTACCTATTTCCTTAATGTACTTTCACATCAAATACATGGAGCCTAACTGGTATTGTGCTGCAGAGTAGATGAGAATGTACACTTTGGATATTGCTGGGAAAAAATAGACGCTTACATTTTTCCTTTTTAAAAATAATGTCAGTGATGAAGAGAGCATCATGCTTTTTACCCCCTGACATTGTTTCTGTAGTCTGAAGAGTTTCTGATAGTATATGTATCTAGTATGGAAAGAAGGTTCTGCCAGACTTTGTTTGACCTTACTTTTTTGTAAGTTTAGATTAAGTAATTAGAAGTGATATTTTTAAATGTTTGGTGATATATTGAATTCACCCAAGATCCTTAGAGACGATATCAAGCTTAGATAAAATTACAATTCACCTGTTTTCAAATTGTGTATCTAATAATCTCTTGCATTTACAATATAAAATGCAAGCCCAAAGAGGCGTGGATGGATGTACAGAATCCTTGGCCGATGCCCACTTACCATGGCTCCCTAGGAAAGCCTCTCACTACAGGTGAAAATGGCAGTTAGGAACCTCTGACAGCCCAGCCGCAAAGGAGGCAGCAGGAGAAACAAATTTAGAATCAGAAAGCAATGCAGGCTGAGACCATTCATTTAGTGTAAGGAAGAGCCATACAGTACACTTCTGCAAAGAATGAAATTAGAGAATGAACGGTATTGTACTTAAAGTCACCCCGTTTTCTAAATAAATGACTTTCAAAACTTGTGGTACCAGAGGTCATTTGCCTTTGGTCTTATCTCAGTTACTCCATGGGCCAACACCATGCATGGTGCACATGGTGCCCCTTGGGGAGGTTTTTTTTGTCCTGTTTTAATTTGCTTTCCCAGTAGAGCCCCTTCACAGGGGAGCTGAGTTTTTAATCATGTTGCAGTATTTCTACCCTATGTTTTATTGAAATACTATTGGAGCAGCTTTGGACTTTCACATCTCATAACTAATATTTGTATAAAATCTTATGCTGTGACTTAATTATCCAGTCGTAACAGCCATTCTTCAGAATGCTTCAGTTTTATGCATCTGTTTGATGATTCAAGTTCTTTGGGATAAGTACCTGAAAATTGACAGTTTTCCGCTAATGCCTGTTCTCCAGCTGCCTAAGGCTACTGACGTAGTTCACCCAATAACAACTCCTTAACATTTTATGGAACTCTAACAGTGGTGGAGAATGTCTTTGGCAATTATATATTCTATTTTATTTCACAATGACCCTGCGGGCGGGAGCTGTTTGTTATCCCTATTTTTAATTTCTGAGAATAGCCCCAGAAATTCTAAGTGACTTGCTCTAGATAACCCAGGTTGTCAGTGGCAGACTCAAACTAGCATTTAAATTTCTGTACTCCTTTGTTCTTCTGCAGTGTGCCAAGCAGGGTATTGGCTGTCCGATTCTGTAATTGCTAATTATGAAAACTCATGAATTACCAACAAGCATGAATTTGTTTTTACATAGCACCATTGTTAAGAAAAGGTAGGAGTGTAACAAAGTTATTTTGAATTAATATATCATACGTATATAAATTCGACTCTTTTTGCCTGAAGCTTGCACCTAATTTATTGTAAAAGTGTTTTGCCTCTGTCTGTCCCTTGCATCCCTTTCTCCGTGGCGCAGATTACTTCTGTGAGGACTTGGTAGACTACACTTTTCTAACAACTATATGCTGTTTTGTAGGAAAATATATTCGGTAACTACTTTTCAGAAGGATTGCTAAGTGTGCACAAATTATATGCTTTCCTGTCTGCAGTAGGCAGAGTATTGGCCTCTAAAGATGTCTAATGCCTGAACCTGTGAGATGTATGTTACATGGGAAAAGGGTCTTTGCAAATGTGATTAAGGATATTAAAATGCAGGGAGATTATTCTGGATTATTTGGACAGGCCAGGTATAATCACAAGGTCCTTATAATTGAAAGAAGCAAGCAAGAGAATTGGTATTTAGATACAATGTGAGAAGAGTTGACTGCCCAATGCTGATTTAAAAAAATGGAGCCAGGGACACCTGGTTGGCTCAGTTGGTAGAGCACATGACTTCATGCTCTTGGGATTCTAGGTTCAAGCCTCATGTCAGGTATAGAGATTACTTAAAAGGAATAAAGTCTTAAAAAAAAAAATGACGCCAAAGAATGCAGGCAGCTTCTAGAAGCTGGAAAAGAAAAATGGATTTTCCTTTAGAGCTTCTGTAGAATGGAATACAGCACTGCTGACCTCTTGATTTTAGCCCAGTAAGACCCATTTCAGAGGTCTTGCCTCTACATTATGTTTGTGTTGCTTGAAGTCACCATGTTTGGAGTAACTTGTTATAACATCAGTAGGGCACTGATACAGTGTGTCTTATCCTATTTTAAACGTTTAAAATGATGATGGCTTTTAGATCTTGTAGGACAAGGAAGATGTCTTAGATTTCAGATTAGTTGATCAATCTGTGCATTCTTTCCAAAGTACATTACAAATTGAATCTCCATTCGTGGAGTAAGCCCTCACTCTTTAGGCCTTGATTGCTGCTGACTTGTGTAGAAATAATTTTGGCTGGGGTGCCTGGGTGGCTCAGTTGGTTGGGCAACTGCCTTTGGCTCAGGTCATGATCCCGGAGATCCGGGATCGAGTCCCACATCGGGCTCCCTGCTCGGCAGGAAGCCTGCTTCTCCCTCTCTTGCTCCCCCTGCTTGTGTTCCCTCTCTGGCTGTGTTTCTCTCTGTCAAATAAATAAAATCTTAAAAAAAAAAAAAAGAAGAAATAATTTTGGGTCACACTAGAGCTATGTAATATTGACATATCAGTTTCTTGTAATATGTAATAACTCAAAGAAGTGTATGGACTAACATCTAACAAAGCCCTGCAAAGTTTAGCATTAACTGATACTCTTTTGAGTGTGAGAACGTTTTTAGTGATTGTCTTCCTTGCTGTGTATTATTTCTTGTTTGTAGAGGCAATGGCAATATGATACTGAAATATAGCAATCAATGTATTCTTGTTATGTCAATTGGATTACTGCCATCATTTTACAAAAAGTAAATACATATAGAAAAGTCAAATTTTATTATGCGGTTAAGTACAATTAAAGACTGTTTCTATTTTTGACTAAATTTTGACTATCACAGGGGTTAAGTTTGGAAAAAATGCCTAAATCCCCTGGATTCTAATGATGGTGGGTTGGCCTCAGGGATCACACATGATATCTGGGACTCAAATATTAAAGTTTCATTTCCGTTTCACCCTTTATTAGCTGTGAATCCTTGGGTAAGTCCAATAGCCTTAATTTCCCTGTTTGTAAAATAGATGTAATGTTGGTTTTTATCTTATAGGGTTAGTTTCTGAAAACTGTATTAAGTTTTCAGTATAGTATGGTATATAGTTAAGTGTTCAGGTGTTAGCTGTTGAATATTGTAGTGTTGTTAGTATATTTATTTTATCTGTGCATTTTGACTTAACCATTAAATGTTTTAAATTTAAGTATTAAAATATCAAAGGCTAAATAAGGTACATTCTGTTTTTTAAAAATCTTACTAAATTTGTTTGGAAGTTACCAAATTGTGTAATAGTTTTATGGGAAGAGACTTTATTATGACAAAGCATTTGGATTTATTTATTATTGAGAAATCAAAATGCCAGTATGACTAACTTTAACTTTAGAACAGGAATCCTTCTATCCGAACACAGTGCTTGGTAATAGAAGAAGCATTTAGGAATCCAGTGTGCTTTTGAGATGGAGACTGTTTTGCACACTGAACTAGTGACCTAAAAGGAGACACTGTCTTTAATGCCCAAGTCACTCTCTGAGCACGCTCTGTTGCCCCCTAGTGGAATCCACAGCTGCCTGGAAAGCAGCTTAAGGGGATACTCCCTGAACTTGCTGGTGCGTTTGGTTCTATTTCAGTCTCAGTTTTACTGTATTTTTAGTCCAGCTCACACTGCGTACTCGGTAGTAAAACCAGACTGAATATTTCAACCAATGGTTGTTATCTCTTCATGGTTCTCAACCATACTAATACTCATCTGTGCTTTTATAAGCCATCTTCGAAGGGTTGAAGCAAAATCTTTGCATTTATAAAACTCCTATTCATTTAGACTCCTTTCCATCTTCCTATTCATTGGTTGAAGGGCAAATGGCTGATTGTGTTGGAGTATATAACTTTTTAGTAGTATGTAGTTGGACAGTTTATACAGTTTGTGTTTAGGGGATACAGATTCCTTTAAAAAAAGAAAAGAAAAGAAAAGAAACGTCCTGCATTAATTACCTCATTTTGAGTCATCTTGTCAGTGAGGCTGTCATTTCAAGGGAAACACCTGTTTTAAGCCCCCTGCCTTTTTTTAAACAAATCAGAATATGGTGTTTTGGGAATTTTTTTTTCTTCTCAAATTTTTCTTTGGTTCATGGGTATTGAAGTTTAGAAACTACATTTGAAGGGAATTTTGCAGAATATTTTAAAAGTCCATGCAGAAGCCCCTAAAGATTACCTTGGCCAAGAAATCCCATTTCAGACTTTGTAAGGATAGATATTCCATGCTTATTGAATTACGAAATTATAGAGTCCTAGAACTAGAAATCAGCAGTCATGTGGCATAAACCCATCCTCTTGCAAAAATGTTATCTGAACCAGGAGGTATAAAGGGCTCCATATTTCTAGCTGATGTCTTTTCTGTGTGCATTTCTGCATTTCTTCCCTACAATGCTGGTAACATCTGGTACATATTAAAACCGCTCTGTTTCTCTCTCTCCAAACTGGCCTTTTCCGTTTGGCTTCCTTATTTCTGCTGATAGGAATATCTTTTCTTAGTCTTTCAGTTTTGAACCTGCTATCGTTTAAAAAATGTAGTTAGTAAATCCAATTTATTCTTTTCTTTAACATGTCCCATGTGTCTGATCCTCTCCTTGTGTTTCCACGGCTGCCAAATTTAAATCTGTAAAATCTCAAGCAAGGTTATTTAATTGATAAGAATTGGTGACCTTCACCCTCCCCCCTTCTGTGTCATGAGTGCAGGCTGAGTGGCTAAAAGCTTGGATTCTTGACAGGGAGAGTCAGTTCATTTCTTGGCTCTGCTATCTGTGTGGCTTTGGGCAAATTACTTAATCTCTTTGTCCTTAGTTTTCTCACGGGCAATAGGAGCTAAAAAGTAGACTAATTTTACGAGTTAATAAAGGTAAAGTATTTAGGAGAATACCTGTGCTGTAGTAAGTTGTAGGTGAGTGTTAGGTGCTATTATAATTAATATACTACCATTTTCTTTACAATAAACTATTGCTGGGGCATCTAGGTGGCTCAGTCAATTAAGCATCTGCCTTCAGCTCAGGTCATGATCCCAGGGTCCTGGGATCAAGCCCCGTGTTGGGCTCTCTGCTCAGTGGAGAGCCTGCTTCTCCCTTTCCCTCTGCCTGCCTGCCCCCCCGTCCCCACTCATGCTTTGACCCCAGCTTTCTCTCTCTCTCTCCCCCAAATAAATAAATAAAATCTTAAAAAAAAAAAAAACACAACCCTTTTCCTACTCTATACTACTATTACTACCATGTAATATACTACTATTACTAATGTAGTATTGGTTTTCCTACCATTCCTTTTGGTGTATACTGAATTCAGCCCAAACTTCATAGCTGTGTTCAGCAGCTTCAGAATGCCTCCCAAACTATCTTGCTCAGACTCAGCCTTCTCAAACCTCAACACTAATGGAACTGCTCTATTGACTGTTCTCTTATATATCACGCATGTACTTTCTTGCTTCAGAGCCTTTTTTCTGTTTCTCTTGTCTGCAGTGTCCTTTCCCTACTTCCTGCCTTATCAAAGATTTATTATAATTGACCCTCGAATGACACAATCCACTTATATGTGGATTTTTTGGATAAATACAGTATAGTACTATGTGTTTTTTCTTCCTTGTGATTTTTTTCAAAAACATTTTTTTTCTCTAGCTAACTTTAAGAATACAGTATACATAATATACAACATATGTGTTAATCAATATGTTGTTGGTAAGAATTTTGGTCAACAGTAGGCTAGTAGTATTAGGTTTTGGGTGAGTTAAAGTTATATGTGGATTTTAGACTGCAGGGGTTGTCAGTGAGGGCCCCCAACTGCCTACGTGGTTCAAGGCTGGACTGTATATGTTACAAAATGTAAGATCCACCAGGAGAGGGTGTTTCTTTGGTTCCCTGCTCTATTCCCACTGCCTTTGCCAATGGGTGGCACTTCGTAGTTCTTCAGAGAGCTGCAGAGTGGAATAAAGGAATGAATGAGTGAATGAATGAATGTTTATGTGTGTATGTTTTTAGGTCTTTAGTCCAACTTTAAAACTTTTTTCTTGATAAATGAGAATGATACATGTTCTCTTTCTCATAAGTGTCATTGGGAAGGTTGAGCAGTTGTATGTAAAAATAAAAAAGAAATTATAAAGTACTATAGATAGGTAAAGAATATATTTCTGCTGCTCAGTTCTTACCAGTCTTTCATGATCCAGATCAAATTATATTTTTTTTCTAGTCAGTGTTTGCAGATCATCCCAACCCTAAGTAAATTCTCTGTGCTCTGCAGTTTAATAAAAATCATTTAATAGTCTCTTCAAAAACAATACACTATTGCTTAGTTACATGTATCAATCTCTGTCTTAGAATTCTTAAGAATTTTATGGGTTGGGGCACCTGGCTGGCCCAGTCAGTAGAATCTGTGACTCTTTATCCTGGGGTTGTGAGTTCAAGCCCCACACTGCGTTGTAGAACTTACATAAATGAAATAATAAAATAAAATAATAAGTACTTAATGCCAAAACCAAAACAAAAGAATACAAAAAAAAAAAGAATTGTATGGTCTAATTTAAGCCTTAATCTTGTCTCCCCAGATGTCTTGTATGATCCTTTATGACTGAGCTAGCCTTTTATTTTATTATATTTTATTTCATTAAGATTTCATTTATTTATTTATTGAGAGAGCATGAGCAAGAGAGCACATGCAGGGGGAGTTGCAGAGGGAGAGGGAGGAAACAGGCTCCTTGGGATCATGATCTGAGCCAAAGGCACAGACAACCCTGTGAACTACCCAGGTGCCCCCAGAGATAGTCTTTTAAAAAAATTTTTTTTTTTTTAACAACTGACTTGTTACCTGTGGTTTAGCATTTAATAAACACATTTGCTTGTAGTTAGTGAGAGAGCTGGTACTTGAAGATTTCTAATTGTCCTTCATTTTCTTCCACCAAATTAGGTTGTCTATTTTAAATATTTCATTAAGAGGCAGTTTGTGGACACTTTTCAGCCTCCACGGAGTACTTTGGAATCCATGCCTTTGTGACCTGACTGTGGCAAAGACGAATGGTGTTGGGAAGTCACTTCAAGCAAAGTGGTCCAGATAATGACCGTGTCAAATTTCGTTCTCCCTAGTGTCTTCTGCAGTTTAGCTTGTTGGCAACTATCGTGTATGCACATGCATGAGAAGGGGACCATATGTGTGCAGATTGGTGTGTGCAGAATTGGTTCTGCTCGCCCTGAGCGTGCTTGTTTGTTGCACACATCAGTGATGCAAAGGTTTCACCAGACATTGGAAAGAAAAGAAATTTTCAAGCTTGGTGGTGCTATTAACTTAGGCATTTGAGTACAGTGAAGAATAAACAGAAGAAAATGTTTGATATATGTGAAAAACTTCAGTTGGGTTGAAGGGAAAAAGCCTGTAAAACTTGAGACTACAGTACTGCTTTATTTAGAGCAAAGCAAGTAATTCTTAAAAACAACAACACCAAAAAAACATTTTCACCATTATGGCATGCCTTTAGCTGTATGTTATTGGACCCAGTTCTACCAGTGTTCTCTCTCTTATTGGGTTCTTTTGAATCTGTCAATGCCCAAGAGGAATGGGACCATTATTATATTTTAAGTACATCTATTTTTGACTTATATGACTTGCAAACAGCAGTTTCCTTAAAATACCTGAAATTATGCCAAATAAAAAGCTACTTCAGTTATAAAATATCCTCTGAAAAATGCAAATGCCTATGGGTGCTAACTGGGTGTCATATTGTCATCGCCTAAGTGTGTATCAATTTGATCAGATTGTTTTCCCCCAACACCTAGCTAAAACCTGCTTCACTGAAGGAATACTGTAGAGTGTTAAGAGTCAGAGCTATGGCAGTTTGAATCTAGTTTTTTCTTGCTATTCTAAGCTAGCTCAACCTCTGTCCTCTCATCTGTAAAATCAGATATCCTGTCTCACTGACATCACTGAGTTCATAGGAAGAGCAAATGAAATTAAGAATATGGTAACACTTTGGACTGGCATTTGCCAAACTAACAGAGCCCTTTGTTCTAAGCCCTTAGAACAGGGGTCCTGAGGTGTTTGAGCAAACATTTACTTGTAGTCCAGGAGGGACTTGCTATGGAGAAGGACTCTGAGCCAGGCGGAGAGGGATGTGAGAGAGATTTGGAAGGAAGGAGGCTGGCTATGGGGGTGGGGGGGCGGGGAGGAAGGTCTTCTCTTTACATCCAGTGAGCCGTCCAAGAAAATGGGGACCTCTAACCTGGAAAGAGGGCAACTGTGTGAGTTGTAGGAAGAGGCAGGTTACTGAGGGATTAAATTTACCCTTGGGAATTGAATGGCTAGGAAGCAAAGATAGCTTCTACATACAGACAAGCAAGGAAGGAATAAACTATAGTACAAAGACAGTTTCCTGGAGCTTTCCAAGATTCTGGAATCTGTTATCAGTTCTGTGTATATATTCACTACTTAGTTCCTGTTTTAATCGTTGGCAGTAGGTTTCTTAAAATGGATGGGAACCGTGTGCTTCTTTGAAGAGCTGGGAGGTATTCTCTTCTTAGGAGAGATCTTAAGAAATCAGTTAAACTGTTAATGGAAAGAAAAGCACATGAATACCCGAAACCCCATGGTTAAGGAAAAACAAAAAGCATTAGGGATATGCCTCAGTACTGACAAGCTCAGGCAAGCAACTCTTTAGCTCCTTTATTTCACCAGGAGACTGTGAGCCATTCAGTAATTTCATGAGACTAACCATGGGCCATACTCATGGTTAATCTTTTACTGTGCAGGTTCTTGCCTTTCCAGGAGCTCAGACTCACTTTATGTTATTAATGAGCTACATTGTGAATCAGGTGAACTTTTTTGGAGCTGCTCTTGGAATCAAGTTAACGTTTATAACACTTCTCTTGAGGTACTTGCCACAAATTCCATTTACATGTATAGATGCCTTATATTTATAGATACATTTTTAGTAAATAAGAATTTCCTTAAATTTGGCTTTTAAGAATTGTAGTTTTTTTTTAAAGTCCTATAAGTATATAATTTTCTGTTAAAAATAAAGTGTACTTCCCCATCATAAATATGGAAACGTCATTTAGAGAATTTTGGCAGGATTACTGCACTTTACATTTGCTGTTTTAAGTTTCTAAGTTCTCTTTTTAGCTTCCCTTCTTCTGATGTAATGAATCACTTTTGAAGGATCAAATGACATTTTCTTATCAATAAAAAGGCTCCTTGTGCAGACTTTAATTGGGGGTATAATAGCATAAATGCTTGTTCATATTATCTTTATTAATCTCAATCCAAAATGTTACAAGTGAAACACACATATTTACACAATATTTAATCATGAACAGAACAGAAAGACTGTAAAATAATGATTTGAGGTGATTGTAACAGCCCAATAATCTGAAAATGCAGTTATATATATGTATATATGAAAATATATATACCTATATATAGCAACAAATATATATAAATATACATATATAGAGAGCAACAGAAAGTTGAAGAATCTCCTAGTTCTTGGTACCAGGATTAGAACTTGATTTTATTTTATTTTTTTTTTCAAAGATTTTATTTATTTGACAGAGAGAAACATAGCCAGAGGGGGAGCACAAGCAGGAGGAGTGAGAGAGGGAGAAGCAGGTTTCCTGCTGAGTAGGGAGCCCAGTGTGGGACTCGATCCCGGGTCTCCAGGATCATGACCTGAGCCGAAGGCAGTTGCTTAACCAACTGAGCCACCCAGGCGCCCCGGAACTTGATTTTCTAGACTACTAGCTTAGTGTAGCCACTGTGTCCCAGTTCAAAAATGAACATAATATGATGGCATAATGTAGTGGTCTAAATAGCTCAGCTTTTCAGTGGAAATCTTACGAAGCTTTTGGGTGATTATTAAAAATGGAAATACTTAATGTTGCAGAGATTGGAGACCCTTGGGACTGTACTTGTGAAGAGAGGTTGCAAGGGAACCTGGCAACTGTTCTCACATATTTAGTGGATCATAAAAAAGAAAGAATGAACTCATCCACTGTATCCCAACAAGTTGGTCCAATGAGGTTTTAAGGAAGGAAATGCACAGCAATTCAGTATAACGAAGAGCTCTTCAGTGAAGCATATGCCACTTTGTGAAACACAGACCCTTAGTCATCGAGAGAACATAAGCAAGAGTTGAGCAAACATTTGCCTGGAATTGCTCTTTTAGGTTTGGAGTGTGATTTGACCCACAGCAGGCCAACTGTGAGCCTATGAGGCATGTCTTTCCATCTAGAAATACAGGGTTGGCCTGTGTATTGTACAGTTATATTACTGTTTCCTTACCCAGCATCCATTCTTCACTTGTGCTTTCCTGGGAAGACTCCCCATTTGTTCAGGTAACTCCCTTCAACATGCAGCCTGTATGGTTGGGTTTGTATGGCTGCCACCTGCAAGGGCGAGTCTGGGTGGTCCTGCAGCTGCGGTCTAGTTCCCTGTGCCCGTGATTACTTTGAGAATGGTCATGTGATTCAGTTTGTGCCAAAGATGCTCAAAGAGCAGTTAGCTGAGGCCCTCTGGGATAGCTCTTTCCTCGGTCTTGGGAAGAATTTCCCTCTGAATTTTACTGTCAGAGCCTTAGAACCTTGACAGCCCTCCAGCTTGTAGCCTGTGATAGAAGTAGCCATGAGGAGAGCCAGACCCTAGGGAATCTCTGGGACGTGGGTCCTGAGCCAGGGGATTTGTTTCTTTTGAAGCCTGTCCAAACATGGTACCTGCAGTGACATGAATCATGTATTACCTTATATTTCTTCCTGTTTCTGTTGCACTCTTCTGGAACTCACAGATAAAAGTTTCCCACTTCTTATGCCCCGTGGTAGAACTATGGGCTCCTTTTCCCCACTCTTCTTTATTCCCTCATGATTAGGACATGGGTGTTCTTCCCTCTTTTAGCTTTCTAATGTCGTTAATAAACAAAATTCATGTGGAATGTTCCCATTTGGTAAGAATTATATTTTTCTATTTTAAATTCTTTATTATCCATTATTGTTGATTTTGTTTTTCGTAGAGGAGGCAATTCATGATATTAAACTATTAAACACAAACTCTTGCCATTTCATTCATTCTTTAAAAAGTTATGTATTTACAACCTATATTCTAGAGACTGGTGAATCAGAATGAGTTCTGTTTTTAGCCTTTTTAGATACTTAAAGTTGATGTGTGGCTCACAGAACACAAAGGCTGTTTTTCTCCAGGCTCCTTTCTTAATCTAGTCTTCCTAATTATTTTTTAAAATATTTTATTTACTTATTTGACAGAGAGAAACACAGCTAGAGAGGGAACACAAGCAGGGGGAGTGAGAGAGGAGAAGCAGGCGTCCTGCTCAGCATGGAGCCCGATGTGGGGCTCCATCTCAGGTCTCCAGGATCATGACCTGAGCTGAAGGCAGCCGCTCAACCAACTGAGCCACCCAGGTGCCCCTAGTCTTCCTAATTTTTATTGTAATAACATGGAAGATGTGTTCACTGCTGATCTTGAAATGTTGGGATTTTTCTTTCATTAGATACAAACTTACTTTACATAAAGAATCTGGAAACCGTTGAAAGCAAAAAAAAAAAAAAAATTCCAAACAAAACAAAAAACTTGGGCAGTTTAAGAACTTAGAGAGAAGTATAGTAATCTCTTAAATAGTTGAGAGAAGTATAGTAATCTCTTAAATAGTTTTCCAGTGCCATGAGATAAATTTCATGGTTAACACTCCAGCTTCTTCTCAGTATTTAAATTTTGCTAGTTTTTAGAATCTTCCCCAATCCTCCAGAAAGAACTGGGGCTGTTGACGTGACACATGGTTGTTCTCCTTCCCCATACCCAAGTTATACAGAGGCGTCTGGGTGTTCCTGTGTAGCAGGGGCAGTGCAGTGACCCCCAGGGGGCCCTGGACCACTAGCTCAGGCAGAATGGGAATTTTTTTCTGTCATCAAGGCAGAAGACATTAGGAACATTTTTGTGATAAAGTAATGCAGTTCATACCTAAGTAATTATAAAGTTCATGGTTCTTCACATTGTTACATTTCAGTCACTTTTTTCTGAAGTAGCTATATGGCAGTTAAAATCAGTTCTTTGAGCTTACTAGAGACTTTGATCCTTCTCCTCAAACTATGGGGGATATTTTGGTTTATTTAGGAAGTTTGGAGGTTAAGTGAGAAGTGTTAGGGTTGGGGGCATGAGTGTGACTGGTTGGAAAAATAATTCACAGACTCAGTCAGTGTGCTGATGACTTGAAAAAAAAGATGTGCTATGATAAACATCAAAATAAAACAAGTAACAAAGAATAATATGAATAAGAAAGTGATAGGAAAATGATAAAAATGTTGACATTTCCTTGGGGAAACCTAATGTCAAAGGCATAAACACTCCAACTATTTAGATGTCTCTTTCCTAAATGGAAATGTCTATTTAAGGAAGTTAAGTATTTAACTGCAATGATTGAACATAATATGAAATATTTTGCACTTGACAGAGACTTCAATCTGAGATGAATCTTATGCTCATATATAATGCATTAAAATATGGAATGCTGCTTCTGGTTGGCCAAGTTTTAATTTTAAACTTCAGTATCTTTTGTGTATATACACACAAAAAGAAAACTTATTGAATTGGCATGTTTCAAGAAAACTTAGATTGAGAACTTGTATATTTCTTGCTACATTGATACTTGAAATGAATATTCAAATAAAAGTAGAACATCAAATATGCTAAAGTACTATGTTTAAATCTTTGCTGTTCTTTGGAAGTCAGAAGCTGAAAATAAATATCAGATTTTTTGAAATGAATACTATGGAAGTCTCTTTCTTGATAATTTAATTCAACATATTGCTTAGATTTTTCCAAAACTAAATATTTTCCTCTTAAAGGAAAAATGTTTCTTTTATTCATCTGTAGTGTCTGATGGCCTAATGTCACTAAAAGTCAACATAATTTTGTAATTTAGAAATTTTTATATTTTACTTACAAGTTTATTTTAAAATTGGCTGTTTATACAATGAAAATAATTATGGCTGGAATACCCTGAGCACTATTTTGACAATATGAAATAAATAACATTGATTTAAAAAATTTGATATGGTCTCCATATAAGGAGAAGAATGCAGCTCTGGATTGAATTTTTTGACACATAATCTTTTATTATGACATCTAGTTGATTAATACTTCAGCCAAATCATTGTTTTAAAATATCTCCTTTCACTGTCCATTAGATCTGGAGCTGCAAGCATGCATAAAACCTGGCATCCACTTTGTACTCCCCATCATTTACTTTGGGACAATGCCAGTGTCTTGGTTATAGTGTTTAAAGTACAGCCTGGGTGCTCTGTTCGGGGCATTTGTCTAGGGCTGGACAACTTTTATATGTGACTTTGTTGTTGTATTTGCGTGTCACAAAGATAGTGTCAAAACAAACAATATTTTAAGAACAAAAGGTGGTAGGGCAGGAGTGCTGAACAAGAGGGACCCTTGTAGGATTTTTCCTTTGGTTTAAAACTATTTAGAGCTATGTTACTGCTAAAAGTGTTAATACCTTTTAAATGTCAAAATTTAGAATACAGTAAAATACAAAGAATGCTAAAATTGTCTGTGATCACATCAGAGAAAAAGTGATCATTATTAGGAAGTGGGTATATAAATTTCTTTGGTAGATATACTCAAATATGGGATATATACTTTTTCATACAAAATTGATAGCTACTTGCTTTTCTTTGACATGTCATTTTGCTATGTATTTATTCTTGGAAAAGCATTTTTTTTAAATTTAAATTCAAGTTAGTTAACATAAAGTGTAGTACTGGTTTTAGGAGTAGAATTTAGTGATTCATCAGTTGCATATGACACCCAGTGCTCATCCCAATAAGTGCCTTCCTTAATGTCCATCACCCATTTAGTGTATCCCCTCCTTCCTCACCTCCAGCAACCCTCAGTTTATTCTCTGTAGTTAAGAGTCTCTTATGGTTTGCCTCCCTCTCTAGTTTTAGCTTATTTTATTTTTCCTTTCCTTCCCCTATGCTCATCTGTTTTGTTTCTTAAATTCCACATAGGAGTGAAATCATATGTATTTATCTTTGACTTATTTTGCTTAGCATAATACCCTCTAGTTCTATCCATATCATTACAAATGGCAAGAGTTCATTCTTTTTTATGGCTGAGTAATACTCCATTGTATATGGTGGATGGCATACCACATCGTCTTTATCCACTCATCTGTCAATGCACATTGAGTTCTTTGCATAATTTGGCTATTGTTGATAGTGCTTCTATAAACATATTGGGGTGCATGTGCCCCTTTGAGTCTGCATTTTTGTATCCTTTGGATAAATACCTAATGGTACAATTGCTGGCTCATACTATAGTTCTATTTTTAACTTTTTGAGGAAACTTCATACTGTTTTCCAGAGTGGCTGTACCAGCTTGCATTCCCACCAACAGTGTAAGAAGTTTCCCCTTTCTCCACATCCTCGCCAACATCTGTTGTTTTCTAACTTGTTAATTTTAGCCATTTTGACCAGTGTGAGGTGATATCTCATGAAAGGGGATGTTTATTGTTGGCAATAGTATTCTTTCCTTTTTTGGGGGATTTTTAGCCTCTTTCTTGCTCTTTGAAGTTTTTGTTATAATTCCGGTCAATAATTACTCTAGTCATTATAGGTAAATTTTAAAACAGGATGTATTTTCATATAGAAATCTTAAGATATTTTAGAAAATGACTTTAGCACTTTAAGGACAACATAGAATTCCTGTCTAGAAAACTGCAAGTAAATGACCATGTTAATAGATGTTACTGAGTTGGTTGCTTACCTAGGCAGCTGTATTTTGTCTCTGATCTCTGTTCTCATGTTTAGAAGAAAAATTTCCATTTGTTTTACAAGAGATTGATGGTACATTATTAGCAGTGATTTACTTTATTTTTTTTTTAAAGATTTTATTTATTTGATAGAGAGAAACACAGCCAGAGAGGGAACACAAGCAGGGGGAGTGAGAGAGGGAGAAGCAGGCTTCCTGCCGAGCAGGGAACCCGATGTGGGACTCGATTCCAGGTCTCCAGGATCATGACCAGAGCTGAAGGCAGTTGCTTAACCAACTGAGCCACCCAGGCGCCCCACAGTGATCTACTTTAAAAACATTTCTGCTTTGACATATGTATATGAAGAGTTTCAAGACAAATCTAACAAAAATCTTAAGTCTATGTTACGTTTTAAAAATTTATGTTGAGTGTTGTGGATTTACCTATTTTCTAGCATTTTAGTAATACCACACAATACATTTTTTTTTTCACCAGTGGAATAGAAACATATTTGCACATGCCTTCTACCAAGGAAGGCTTTATAAATATGAAAATTGTTATTATAGAATTGTATGATTGTACTTAGAGTAGTATTTATGATTCTCATTAGAATTTCCTTTTTGAGAGTTTATCAAGTATGAGGCACACTGCTAAAAGCATTACGTATATTCTCTGATAGAATCTTCAGGGTTACAGTGAGGTAGATCTATTATCCCCATTTTAGACATGAGGAAACTAATGTTGACAGAACAGAATTATGGGGTGGTTTGCTCACTCTCCCCAAGCTAGGGTGTGGCTTAGCCAGGAATTCAAACTCTGACTAAGAAGAAGCCAGAGTTCTTTACCACTGTGCTTAGAGTTCGGTTTCCTCTTGTGGGCTTTTGTTATTTTGTTTGTTTAGTTTTTGTTTGTTTTTTTTTTAACTTTACTGAATGGTCTCTGTACTGGCTTGCGTACTAAAAGGTTTGTGCCATGAATCCATACCCATTTTGTAGTTGATATAAAAAGCAATAAGCTGCCTCTTGTTAAAGAGCCGGGGGTGGGGGTGTGGAACAAGGAGCTGGGCTGACTAAAGGAAGGAACAACTCATTTCTGTTGCTTTATGCTCTGGTTAAAAAAAAAAAAAAAAAAAAAGGTGGTGAATTTCTTCTGTGAAATGTTTTAATTTCTGTAGAGTTGCCATGCATTATTCAAGATTATAAAATGATTTGAATTTCAGGAGCAGACAGATTTTCTGATGAGGATTTCAAGCTGTGTAATTATGAAATCCATATAGGTTAAAAGTTCAGAACTCGTTAGCTTAATCTTTAAGAAATAACCAATTTCTAAGCATGGCATTTCATTTTAGAGGGGTAGAGTTATGATATCTCTTCCTAAGGTACTCTTGATTCTGCCTCATGTCCCAGCACATACCAGAGTGTTCATGGCTGTATCCCACATAGCTTATCCTATCATGCTGTATAATTTATAAAGTTCATATATTATGGTAGTAAATTTGATAAAATAAGGCACATTTCTAGGAATTTCTTCATCTTTCTTGGCTCCTTAAGAATTCAGTGGAGTTAGTGAATGAGTGCCAACCATCAAAAAAGTTCATTGGAACCTTTTACACGGAGTCAGAGCACACATTTAGGAAATGAATAGCAAAAGTCCTTCAGATAAAGCATAAACGTTTCAGAATCGAATAGAAGGAAATTAATATTCAGGCAAGAGAGGCAAGAGAGGCAGCTCATAAAGGAGTTTTGTTTTTATTGTGGTAAAATATAACAAAATGTACCATTGTAATCTTGTCTAAGTGTAGAGTCTGCCGCCTGGCATTAAGTATGTTCACGTTGTCGCGCAACCATCATCACTGTTGTTCCATCCCCAGAACCTCTCATCATGTGAGCATTTTTTATTTTACATCAAATAGTGCAGACATCATCGAGAATATAGTTGAATTGGTAGAGATCTATGGAAACTTTAAGGCTTTTGACTTTACAGCTTATGTAAAAATGAACTTCAAATTGTAGCTTGAGTTACTTCAGGTAAAACATGACTCTCCACTGATACAAATGAAGTTTTTGCCCAGACTTTGAAATATTGTCAGGGCCATGCTTCCTTTCCTTGGAATGCAAGGGCATTGAGGGGAAAACTCTACTCATGTAAAAGCAATCTTATAAAGAATGATTTGAGGTAATTAAAGATACCATGATCATCAACTAGTTAAGGAGGGAAAAAAAATACGGTATTTGAGATTTTTGACTGGCATGAAGATTTTAATGCATATTATCTTGCTTTGCTAATCAAGGTGATTGAGATGCACTTGCTTGTTAAAGTCACTTTTGGCTTTTAGATACCAGATTTTACATTTCTCTTCATTTGAATGGTACAGAAGCCCTCCTTTTGAATCTGAGGGGGAGGGGTCACTTTTTTTTTTTCTTAGAGTACTACTATTATATGTTGAGAATACACATATTTTTTCTAATACTTGGAGAATGATAACGAAAAAGAATTTTTATTGTTTCATTTCATGCTTGGTAAGATTCCAACTGTCAAAACATTATAAAATTTTGAACCTTAGAGGCACATTTCATCACCAGAGTACTAATTACTGCAGAGAACTGGAGCGAGTCATTATGTAGTAGTATTTATTAGAGCTGCCCAATTTTAATGCTTTTTGGACCAGAGACACTTAAATAAAAGGTTAAGCTGTTCTGGTACAAAAGTGGGAGGAAAAACTGCATAGTGCATGCAACACTGTCAAATATAATGCAGGAAGGGTGGAATTAATTGAAAATTATTCACCAACTTGCACTGCAACTCAACATCTTATTTTCAAGGATGTTCTGAGCATGGCAGATGTTGTTCTTGATTTATTTTCATATGTTTAGTATTGGGCACCTGTGATGTGTGAGGCATTGGTGGTGATAGGAAGGAAATGTGAAAGACCAGTGGCCCTCTTCATGGAGCCCATGTTCTTGAGGGGGGAAAGAGACCATAAGTAAAACAGCAGTCATTACATAGCAAGTAAAGCATGGCAGGTGTTTTGAAGACGGATTTATCAGAATAAGGGAAATAGTGTAAGTGTTGAGGGGGTGAGGGAAAAAAGGGTATTTTAAATAAAGAAGTTAAAGGAGACAAAAAAAAAAAAGGAAACTCTTCTGAGGACCTGACATTTGAGAATAGCCATGAATGAAGATCATTTTGAAATACTAGTTATGTCAAATTTTAATAGTAAACACACAGATACTTCTTCTATAGTATACATAGTATGAATAAAAAACTAAGAAATAAAACAATACAATAAGAATATAACGTAAGCTGTTAAATAGGCAAAAAGTAATATTTTGTTTTTCAGAGATTTTTTATTAAATTTCTTTCACGCACAAGGCACTGACTAGATGATAAACTGGGGAGGAGAAAAGATAAAGGATGTATCTCTACTTTTAGGAAACCTACAATTCAGTGTTAATCATTGCAGTTTCCTCCGAAGAGAAACTAGCCATCTGAAACAATGACGTGTGTGGGAAATAGCAGGTTCTTCTTCTGTTTGTCCAAGTAACTAGCAAAGTGTTCTACATGCTAATGTCTATAGTTTTCTCTCTCTATTGCAACCCCTTTCCCCTCCCCAACCAACACATGAGGTCTTTCTGTGATGACCATATTTTCATTTTACTATGTAGTCCATAATAAGTGGTCAGTAAAGGCTTTTTGAGTGAATGAGTGAATGAATGGAGACAAAGCCAGACTTTATATTTTTTTAGAAATACAGTTTTGAAAGAAAAAAAAGGAAGAGTTTGCATGTAGTTTTGGGGGTGAAATTTAGTTTAGAGTAGGGAAAAATCCACCAAGGTTCTAGAAGGACAAAAGGGACAAGGGAGAGGAAGAAGTCAAGATGCAAGTGGGGGGGGTCAAGATGGCGGAAGGCCAGGTGACCGCATTTCGGGGAGTTCCCTGAAGAGAGCTGAATTCCAGCAAAAAAAACACTACAAGACCACCGTGAACAGCCATGAAACCAGCCTGAAATGTGATATTTCCCACTTCTGGACCGCCACGAGAGACAAAGAACATCGGCAAAAAGGTAGAAACAAATTGGAGGATCTGGAGGCTTGCCCCCAGAGACAGGGGAGTGGGGGAGGAAGCCCGCAGAGCTGAACCATTGAAAACAAATACCCCAAAACGAAAGTGCTCTGTGAGTGAGGAATA
>PITA01005944.1:0-105180 GCA_004023965.1 Spilogale gracilis
GGACCCCACTCTACTCCTTGGGGGCTACTCAGGGAACAGGCGTTCCCTCTGTCAGCTGAGCTGAACCCTGGCCTGGGACCTCTCCTCACTCTGCATGCAGGTCTTAGACTAGCCACTTGGGGGTAGGACACACCCAAACACCCAGGAGACTCAGACCTCAGCTCAACGCTAGTGAGCTCACACCAGTAGCCACCAGTCAGCCAGCAGAGCTGAGGAGCTGAGGGCAGAATGGAGGCGAGAGGGTTGGGAGCTTCACAGGGCCTGGGGTCTGAATGGGGGGCACTGAGAGGTACCATGGCAGACTGTGCCTCTGCCCCCACCCTGCCCAACAGGGCCTACAGGATCAGTACCCAGTCCCAAGTGGGTTCTACCCACCCACTATGTGGACAGGAAGCCTCAGCCTGCCCTCCATCTGCCATGCTCTGAATTTCCAGGTGAAAGACTGGAGGGCACAGGGGATCAGGACCTAACACCTTAGCAGCAGTTTCCATGGTCCTAGGCCATCTAGGGGCCTAGTTGTCCCTCTTGGACATGATCTTCTTCCACCCCAACCTCCCAAGGAGTTTGGATCCCAAATCTTTTAGACTGAGGCCAACCAGCTTGTTCCCCTTCACTCCCTCAAAGACATGAGCCCTCCAAGGCAGATGGCATGGCCACTGGGGAAACTGAGAGTCACAAGCCAGCCAACTGGAAGGTCAACTCTGAATCTGGTTCTGCCCGACCTCACACCTCCTGACCATCCTCTAAGTCAGTGCGTGCCCACTGGCTGTGCATAAGACTCTCCCACACAGCTCTTGAAAAACACAGACCCCCCCCCAAGTCCTATCCACATCCGATAGATCAGAATCTCTCAGGCTTGGGCCCCAACACAGGCATTGTTCAAAGCTGCCCAAATCCCATGCCCATCTCTGCGCAGACAGATAGACAACACAATGGAAAACAATTTTATTCTCTCCACAATGGGCCATAGACTTCCTCTAGGGGAACCACAGTCTTTGAGAAAAGACCTTCTAGAAACATGTGGGAATAAAGGTACCATGGGATCCCAGGGGGACAGGGGTATGTGGGCAGGAACCAACCAATGAACAAGGGGGTAAAGTCTTCTGTAAGACTCAGGAAAAACTGAAGGTTGGAAGAGACACTGCTGAGAGGAGGAGAGCCCAGAGTGTCAAGGTGGCAATTCATCCCCACATGGGCTTTCTAAGAACTGGTTCCAGCTCTCCTGGAAGCCACCTGCTTGGCTGAGCAGTTCAGTCTCCTCCACCTTCCTCAGCAGGGTGCCCCAGCCTCTTCCTGAGAGGGGGCCTGAGAGCTGTAAATGGAGCTGACTTGCATTTCAGGGCCAGCAAGCAAGCCACTCAGGGGACCTGTCAGCAGCCCCAAGTCCCAGGTTCTTGGGAAACACAGCCCGTGGGAATCGTCTAATGCCTCTAGCTTTGGGGGCCAGGGGTGGGGAGGGGGGCAGTGATGTGTGAGGTGTTAGACAAATTTAATCTAGATTTCAGCTCCTTTGCTGATAAAAATAGGACCTCAGAAAACTAGAATTCAGAGCATATTGCCTTCCCATGAAATCCATCTTAGTCCACAAGCAAGCATTATATTTTATTAAGCAGAGAAATGCCAGGGGCGTTCCCATCAGAGCCAGGCGCAGACGTGGATGCACAAAGCCGCTGCTGTTACTTAACATTACCATGAAGGTTCTAGATGGTGCAGACTGGAAATGAGACTCTGAAATTATCATCATTTACAGACAGTATAACTAGAAAACCCAGGGGAATCCACAAAGATATTTTAGAATTAATGAGTTCTATCAAGCAGTTTGATAAAAGAAAATTATATAAAAATCAATAGCCTTCCTGTACACCAATGATAGATGGAAACAATTCCACAAACAACAGCAAAAAGGAAACAAAAATCCTTGAAATGACCCTGATTTAAAATAATGAGTGACCTGTATAAAAAACATATAATACTTTACTGAGCAACATCAAAACAGAATTAAATCAATTGAAAAATATACCATGTTCCTGGTAAATACTGTAAATTATGTCAATTCCTCCTCTAATTGGTTTCTAAGTTTAATTTAATGTCAATCAAATTCGCAAGGGATGTTTTTAACCTGACAAAACAATTCTAAAATTCAATTGAAAGAAATAAACAGAGGTGACCAGCCAAGAAAATTCTGCAAAAGAATAACAGTGAGACGGGAAGTATCCAGCCAGATGTCTCAAAGCAGCACAGTCCAACAGAAATGTAATGAGAACTTCACATGGAGCCATATTTAAAAAAAAAAAAAGGAAAAAAAAAACAGGTGAAATTAATTTCAGCAACGTATCTTACTCTATCCAGTACATCAAAAATATTATCATTTCAATCTATACTAGATACTTTTAGGTTATCAATGAGATATTTTATATACATTTTCTTTGTACTAAGACTTTGAATACTGAATATTTCACACTCAGGCACCTCTCCCGTTTGGACAAGCCATGTTTCAAGTAGTCAATAGCGTCACCTGGCTCATAGCTACCGTGGTGGACAGTGTAACCATACTGCAGCTAATTTGTTAGATATCACAGCCTTAAGGCTCTAATGATAAACACAGTTTAGTACTGGTAGAAGAACAGAGTGAGAAAAACACAGAATTGATCTGTGATATTGATTAACTCAACATTTTGTTTCCAACTGATAGAAGATGGCATCATCCATTAAAAACACATACATGTTCATCTTCACAGCTCTTGAGCTATTTTTTCTCATACCTTCAGAAGCTCCATCTCAATCAGACTAGCCACTTGGACAAATCTTGCATGAAACAGAAACACACCTTATTTGTCATTCATAGTCCCAAATCCCTGCTTTCAAAGGAGAAATACCCAGGTTCAGAGATAAATCCTTGAATATGCTGCTCACAAAGCTAGCAAGGGCTGGTCCTTCTGGGGTCAACAGCCCCACTCTCTGTAGCTGCTCTACTTCTCCGTATGAGAACTGCCTGCCAGCTCTCAGACATGGCCTTGAAGTCACTTGTAACAGAGTAACAACAACGATTAAAAAAAAAACTGCACATCCAGGACTCTAGACACACATTTTTCCACATTTACCACCTCTGAAGTCAGGATGAAACCCCTGGGTCTGAATCACCACCGAGAGCCAGCAGCAACCATGCAGTGGCTGGCATTGCCTGGCACATACCAACCTGACCATGGCATGTGGCTCATATGCCATCCCTTACCTAAACTGCGTGTAGGGTCAGCACTTCCTGTGTTGAGATCCTTGCCACCCAAGATGTCTTTGAAAAGTCACACTATGATGGCAAAAAAAATTATGGTATGTGCAAAAATCACAGAAACAACAGAGTAAATAGCTTTGGCATCAGTGAGGTAATGTCCTTGGAGGACGGACTGCAACTCTATGCTTTACCAAAAAGAGGAAGACACCCAGAAGTGAAGAAGGCAATCACACGCTAAGTAAGCCAAGCACGTGAGAAGGGAGGAATGGCCCACTGTTTGGAGCAAATAGGGGCAGGGCTGCTGGCTTCTATGCCTCTTTGGACTGTACTTAAGGTGCCACGGTACAGTTTAATTGGGAGTGCCTGCTCTTACTTGGTGTGCCCTATAACTGATGGTATTTTAGATCTGATGAAATGCATAAACTGTCAACATCTCCTAAACCCTAGGCTTGGGCTAAGTAACTTGTTGCATATCCATGCTTCCAATGCCCAGCAAGAGTGGATGAGTTCCTCCCCTCACTTTGTAACCCAAGGAAAAGAGGTTTTGTGCATTTCAGCCCTCGTCCAGGCAGCCCAGCTATGCAGGGCAGAGACAACCGTGTGACACAGCAGCCTCCAGTCCACACCAAGTCCGTGCTTAAAATCTGCAGGGCAAGGTGGGGAGCTGCAGGGCCTGCCTAGCCCTTCCACACTGCCTGGGCTGGGGTTCTGGATGCTGAGTTCCCTCTGCCTCCAAGCAGAAGCTGTGAGCCCCACTCCACAGGCCTAGAGTAGACATGCAATGTAATTGAAATTCATGGATGAGCCGGAGGAGCCAGCTCCAGGCTCTGTAATAACTTCTCCATATTAATGGCAGCACCACAGACCCGGTGGACAGTTGACATTTAATATGAAACATAAGCAGCAAAGAAAGAGGCTCCTACCTGGGCCCTCCCGTTTCAGGGCACCTGCCAGTGAGGGAGGAGGGGGCCCAGGGTGGTGCCAATATTCAGAGGGCTAGGTCTTCCTCCCCCCTTGTTACCTCTCCCCCCTCTTAGTCCCCTCCCCTGCAGTAAGCCCCTACCAAGAACACACATGACTGTACTTACACACTCACACTCGAATGCACATGCTCACCTTACAAACAGATGCACACTCACACTGATGCACACACTCACACACATGCTCACTCCAATGCATAAACTCACAGCATAGACACACATTCACAGGCAGGTACTTATTCATGTCACACTCATACGGATATGCATGCGCACACACACCCAAGCACCTTTACACACACACACATACTCCCACGCAAAGGCGTACAAACAGGTACGTATGTTCCCCGAGGCTGCCCAAGCAGGGGAGGGCAGTGAGGGTAATGAAGGATGTGTCTGCTTGTTAGCATAGACCGAGGGTCCCAGGAAGCCATCCACACACATTTGACCCTATGGATCTCAACAACCAGAGTGGGCAGGCCCAGGCCACAGCTCAGGCCACCCTAGAGCAAAGCCAGCCTGGGTGCTAAGTGGGCATACCAGGCAACTGGGGGGGGGGGCGGGGGGGGGTGTCCCTGTGGCTCAGGGCACATGAGCTCCTCCAGGAGTGCTCACCCTGGCTGTGGCACTCATGGTCCTCACAGCAGGCCTAGGTGAGGATCTGGCCTTCCCTACCTCCCCACTGACCACTGGCATCACTCCACACTGACCAAGTGCTGGGGGCATGAGGGGACAGGCAGCCATGGCTGGCCATGAGGCGGAAAGAGCCTGAAGCCTGCCAACACGTGAACGGGTGGCACTGTTATACTCCACAACCAGTGCCGGAACACAACCGCACAGTGGAGTCAGGGTTCACAGGCATGACGTGGGAACAGCCGGCCCGGCCTCGAGGGGCTCAGGCTGAGACTAGACTCTGCTGGCCCTTCCTGAGGGGCCGAGCTGGTCCCCACTCTGCCCTTCCCTCGAGGTTGCTGTACAGGGAGACGACCCTACACCGGGAAAACCCACAGACCACAGGAACTCACTGAGCCTCAGTTTCCTCATCCGTGAAAGGGGCACCTCAATAGCTAGTTCACAGGACGATTGCAGGGATGGGGTACATGCGGCAGCAGAGGGAGCGAGTATACACAATGATTCTCTGACCGCCTTTTCTTGAGGGGCAGCACGGGCAGCAGGGCCCTCAGCTGGTGGAGCAGTGACACAGCCGGCGAGACACAACTCCGCCATGATGTGTAGTTGGGTTCCGGGCGGTCTCCCTCAACTATTCTAGGCTGCGCTGGAGCTTGTGACTTGGGCCAGAACCAATCAGCGCATGGCACTCCTGGGCCACAGTGATTGGCTATGGAAAAGTCTCGTGACCTAATCCCAACTAATCAGAGTGAAGCTCAGGACCGTGGCGGGAAACTCCAAAAAATAGCTTCCCTTTCCCACCAGCCTGTCTCTGGGGGTGTGAAGGGTGTGCGGACAGCAGCAACCACTGGTCCCCCAGGGAACAAAGGAAACAAATGGGGTGGTGGGGCAAGGTCACAGGCTGCCATTCTGCCCCCTGGAGCGCAAACCCCTGACAAGGCAGCCTCTATCATGGCAGCCACAGGTCAGTGCACATCCCTACCCCGCCCAGGCAGGGAAGAGTCCTGGGGAAGCTCCTTCCCTCCCACCAAATAACTCCCAGTGAGAAGTGGTGGGAAGGCGAGCCAGAAGGTTGTTGATGTCCTGGAAGGGGGCATGGGTGGCAGTGATGAAGTCAGGCTGGGTTTGAGTAAGTTCCCCAGCCCCTGCCCAAGGTCGCAAGATTACTTGCCAGAGCCTAGCCCCACGTCTCCTCAGCCCCACCCAACCCTTCCCCACACAGGAATGGGCAGGCAGGGGTCCTCCTTCCCCTACTTGGTTTGACTGAGACCAAGGGTTCTGAATGCAAGTTTCATGAACCCCAAAGTAGGGACAGGAAAACCATAAAACCACATGTTGTGCACAAGTGCTTTCCTTTGTTCCACAGAGCTTTCAGCCATTCTCCAAAGGGCTTTCAGCCATTCCCCAGTGAGTGTGGGCATTCTGGGATTGGCAAGAGAGCAGATTAGGAGATATGGGCCAGCTCTGGATACGGGGGGACACAGGGTCTTGGGAGAAAATCCCTAATCCTTTCCTACATAGGCTTCCAGCCCCCTCTTCCTGGGAACTCTCATTTCATAGCTCCTCGCTGAGGTCTTCCCGGCTGGAGCATGGCCCTGCAGGTATAGCTGGGGACACATTATCCATGGTACAAGTTACCAAGAAGCACCGGATGCAACCTGGCATGAGAATACCTAGGATCACTTCCTGGATGAAATGCTATTAAGCTGAGACCTACAGAGTGAGCCAGGTAAAGATGAAGGGATAAGAGTGGTCCAGGCAAGGGCACAACCTATGCAAAGGCCCTAAGCTGTGGGGTGTCCTGTGTTGGGGGAATTAAAAGCTCAGTGTGATGGGGCACAGGCATGAGGGGGACACAGAGACAGACAAAACTGGAGGCCACTGGGCCAGGTCATAGTTGGCATTGAATGCCAGGACGGTGGGTTTGGATGCTTTTCCAGGTTTGGATTTTTTTTTTTTTAGGGCAATAAGAATCACTGAAAGATCTTAAGCAAAGGAGTTGGGGCACCTGGGTGGCTCAGTTGGTTAAGTGACTGCCTTCGGCTCAGGTCATGATCCCGGAGACCTGGGATCAAGCCCCGCATCAGGCTCCCTGCTCAGTGGGAAGCCTGCTTCTCCCTCTCTCACTCCTCCTGCTTGTGTTCCCTCTCTAGCTGTGTTTCTCTCTGTCAAATAAATAAATAAAATCTTAAAAAAAAAAAAGGAGTGACATGACTTAATATATGGTTTATCAAAATCAGCCTGGCTGCTGTATGGAGAAAGAGTTGCTGGGGACAGACCAATTAGCAGGCCTTGGGGTCAGGTGTGGTGAAGAGATGCGAATGGAGATAAAGCCCAGAGATGTCTAGGATGTCTGGCTGGATGTATGGGGTCATGGAAAGGGAGAAGAGGAGTGATCCTGGGATTCCCACCCAATAAAGGGTGGGGTCTGGAGGAGAGTGGAGACTGCATTCCATTTCAGAAGCACCAGTCACCAGGGAGGGAGCCCGGGAGGCAGCTGGGCAGGCAAGTCTGGGTCCCAGGAAGAGAGCTGGATGCAGGGACTCAGAGTCCAGGCGGAGTGAGGTGGCAACTGTTTCCATCTGCCCGGCATATTCACTTTCCTCTTGCTTTCATATAAAACATCCATCTGTTCTAGAGTGTGGGAACTTGACCCTCAGTTTCCACGCCAAAAGTGAGCGAGAAACTCAAGCCAGGCCTACATCACAACATTTGGTTTAAAGAGGGGCCTGTAACCTAAGCAGAGCCCATCAGAGACCTCTCCAGCATGTGAGCAGGAACCATCCAGAAAGGAGTGCTCTCCGTTTCTGATTGCTACCATGGCAGGCAAGTTAAGCCAGGAGTTTCCAGTGGTCCCCACATGGAGAGTTACCATGTTGAGATAAACACAGAGAGTAGCAGACCTGAAAGACAGAGAACATGTGATGAAACAAACTGTGAACCCCTGGATCCAGCCATGCCTGCACTCCTCAGGACCCTAAGAATGACTGGGCTCATGACATCCCTTGTTTATTTCATTTACTGTAAGCTAGCTTTCTGTCACTTAAACTGGATGAGTCTTAAACAACGAGGAAAGCAATAAGCCATGAGGAGGCTGACACTACCCTGGGAAGCTATGTAGATTGCCAAGAGCAGGGACCAACAAGGTATCTCTGCTCTTCTGACCCAAGGAGCCCCAAGACCCAGGGAACCTGGAATGCCCCACAGCCCCTCTTTGGTGTTCCTGAGATCCTCTCACTGCCCTCCAGGCAGTGCCAAGGCAGGGTGGGAGGAAGGAAAACCCTACAAGGGATGGCTGCAAGTCCCAGGCACCCTCGCCCTTAGCCCCACAGTCCAAGCCTGCCACAACTGCCTGCCCCACCCTAGCACCTGAGCCAGCTGGAGCCCATTGTGTGGCCTCAAAAACAGGAGCCTTGTGAGGAAAAATGAAATTAATCTTCATCCCTTAGGCCAGCAAATAACTTCTCTCTGTAGAACTTAGTGATTCTTAATGACTATAAAGACTGGACAGGGGGGCCAGGGTGGCTGAGTCAATTAAGTGTCTGACTCTTAATTTCGGCTCAGGTCGTGATCTCAGCGTCCTGGGATTGAGCCCCATATCGGCCCAGCACTCACCATGGAGTCTGCTTGGGATTCTCTCTCTCCCTCTCCCTCTGCCCCTCCCCATCCCCACTTAAGCTCTATCTCTCTCTAAAATAAATAAATAGGGGCGCCTGGGTGGCTCAGTTGTTGAGCGGCTGCCTTCGGCTCAGGTCATGATCCCAGAGTCCTGGGTTCGAGCCCCACATCAGGCTTCCTGCTCCTCAGGAAGGCCTGCTTCTCCCTCTCTCACTCCCCTTGCCTGTCGCTCAACCAACTCTCTGGCTGTGTCTCACTCTGTCAAATAAATAAATAAAATCTTTAAAAAAAAAAATAAAATAAAATAAAATAAAATAAAATAAAATAAATAAATAAATAAATAAATAAATAAATAAACAAATAAATAAATAAAATAAATACTGGACAGTGTAGGTGCCTCGAGGAGGGGCCCCAGTCCACAAGGCAGAAACTCATGGGCCTCTCTGCACTTCAGCTACATGATGGGGGCTCTGCCTCACAGAATCATGGGGGCTCAATGTGAATCCCCAGCAAAGGGTGTACACTGTGCCCACCCCTCAGACCTCAGATGGGACCAGACCTCAAAGCCCAGACCTTTTCCTACTGCCCAGCCCATGATGACTTCCACCCCCTGGCCTTGTCATGCCCTATCAGGCCAGAGAGGTCCCCAGAGCTGCACTGAGTGGGAGGCAGAGGCAGGGCTGGACTGGACAGCCCCACTGGAGTCCCCGCTACCATCACCCAGCTTCAAAGACTCAGGCAACCTGCTAGGAGTTGCAGGCTGGAGCAGGTCAGCCATGTGTCAGCAAGCCACTCAGACACCAGGTGTGCTCCCAGCTCCCATGAGCAACACACAATGCCCCTGACTTAGAAGGTCTCCAGGAGTCAAAATAGGGAAGGTAAAAAATGTTTTACAGAAATGCATTTCTTCGGTTTTATTCCTTCTGTTGGTATGCAAACAGAAACAAAATGTAGTGAGCATGATCTTGGAATCAGGCAGACATGCATTCAAATACCAACTACAAAGCTCCCAGCAAGCTCGAAGCATTTGGAGTCTCAGTTCATTCATCTGTAGAATGGGGATAGTATCAGGCATAGGTCATAGGAGGTTGTGAGTATTGACCAAGGAGATGCAGGCATAAGGCACTCAGCAGGGAGCCTGGCACATAGTAGGGGTAGCAAACTACAACTTACTATTATCACTATTATGCTATTATTACAACAGGCTTCTGGTTGGGTTACAAAAAATAAGCTTTTATTTCTTTGAGAGTGAAAAAGAGTGCATGAGTCAGGGGAGGGGCAGAAGCAGAGGGAGGAGCAGACTCCCTGCCAAGCAGGGAGCCCAACATGAGGCTCAATCCCAGGACCCATGAGATCATGACCTGAGCTGAAGGCAGACCGTTACCCGAATGAGCACCCAGGTACTCCGTCACTTGGTTTGTGGAGAGCATATATGAATAATATGAAATTAGCACACCTAACTTGTGGCCTGAAAGGTACGAGAAAACTAGAGCAACGTGACATGCAAGAATCCTTTATTAAGCATAATTTTCTCATGCATCATGAAAAGACAAACCTTAACCTTTCCCCATGAATATTATGAATGACTTTGTCTAGTGCTGTAAAAATAAAAACTAAAACAAACAAACAAACCTGGAAACTCTGCGCTTACCAGCCTCCCTAGGAATAAAGTACACAGCATGTCTTATGAAGCATGTCTTCCTATAGCATTTCTTGAGTCTGCATCTCTACCTGACTCCAGAATAATCTACATCTTGGCAGGTTCAGAATCCCCATCTCATATTAACTGAGGGAACAGCACCTCTTCCGCTCCCAGTTTCTGAGATTCTGCAAATCCCATGTCCTGCTCCTCCAGGCCCCAAGCTGGGAGTGAAACCCAGGTCTCAGCTGGATTCATTCAGAAAAGACACTGCTGGGGCCCCCAGAATCACCATGGAAGGACTGCACCTGAGAACAAAGCCAACACAAAGGAAGACAGAAGCAGGAGATGGCATGTGTCCTAATGACCTAGCGAGAGCACCTGGATTCAGCCATGCCTGAAGACTTACTATCATGTGAGCTAATAACCTCCCAGTTTCTGTTTAAACTAATTTAAGTTGTCACATGTAACGGAAAGGATCCTGACAGATATAATAAAATAAGATTCACCTTGATTAGGAGACTACTGTCCACAGAAAACAAAGCTACTACTGCTTTCTTTTCTCTTTTTTTCAAGATTTTATTTATTTATTTTGAGAGACAGAGAATGCAAGCACACATGAGCATCTGGGAACCCACTCCATGGTTTTTCTACACATCTTCCAGGAAGGCATGTTCTGCAAAGAAGGGTTTCCACGGTCCCATTTGTGTGGGAAGTGATGGATTACTCAGAGTACAAGACTTCATTAAGAAACTTGTCAGAGACCCTGATGGGCCCCCTGAATCTCCCAAGCTGAATGCAAGGTGCAGCATCTACCACACATGTTGTCCACTGAAATCCATTTGCAAGGGTCAATTTGTGGTAGAATGTTTAGAATTCTCTTGCAGAAATCGAGCTATTGATGGGGCAGGGTTCTGGAATCAGGCCCTGCATTGGGCTCCCTGCTCAGCCAGGAGGCAGCCTTTCTCTCTCCCTCTGTCTGCCGACCCCCTGCTTGTTCTTTCTCTCTCAAATAAATAAATAAATAAATAAAATCTTTAGAAATGGGGCTGTTGAGACTTACTTCTCAAAGGGCGGCCTGAGGCCCAGGAGCATTAGCCTGGAAGCTTACTAGAAATGCAGAACTTGGGGTGCATGGGTGACTCAGTGAGTTTAAGCAGCCAACTCTTTATTTAGGCTCAGGTCATGATCTCAGGGTCTTGAGATCAAGCCCCAAGTCTTGAGATCCACATCCAGTGTGGAACCTGCTTAAGAGTCACTCTCTCTCTCTCTCTCTCTCTCTCTCTCTCTCTCTCTCTCTTTCTCCCTCTGCCACTCTCTGCCCTCACTCATGCTCTTTCAGAAAGCAAGAAAGAGAAAGAGAGAGGAAAAAAAAATGAAGGAAGGAAGGAAGAAAAGAAAGAAGAAAGAAAGAAAAAGAGGGGGAGAGGAGAGGAGAAGAGAGAAGAAAGGAAAAGGAAGGAAGGGAGAAATGCAAAACTTCAGGCCCCACCCCAGATGTGCTGAACCAGAACTTGTATTTTAACAAGATCCCTGGGGATTTGCATGCACAGCACAGCCTGACACACCTGCTTTGGTGTGTTTTGCTATCTGTGAAGGAAGAGCAAATGCTACAGAGGCAGGAGCCTGTGTGGCATGGTGGTTTAGGGCCTGGGCTGCTAGGAGAATGAGATGCATTTATCCATGTAAGGCCTGTTGGGAGGAGTGCATAGATATTGTCCATCTCAGTGTCTTCTACCTGCCCCAACCTGGGAGACCTGTGGCACAAGGGGCTGGATGGAACATGGCCAGATTCCTGCCAGTATGGGCTAGGTGGTCTTGGGCAAGTCACTCAACCTCCTATAGCCTCATCCAAGCATGTGCAAACCAGGGATAGCTGTGGGGACCAGAGGTTTGCACTAGGTATAGAGCCCCAAGCCTAGCAGTGATACACTGAGAGACTCAAAGGGTTAAGGAATTAATTAGTATAAAATGATAAGAGACACACCAAAACAAAAGGAAGGAAGGAGAGAAAGAAGAAAGAGAGAGAGAGGAAAGAAGAAAGGAAGGAAGGAAGGAAGGAAGGAAGGAAGGAAGGAAGGAAGGAAGGAAAGAAGGAAGGAAGGAAAGGAGGGAGGGAGGAATGAAGGAAGAGAGAGAGAGAGAGGAAGAGTAAAGAACTGATATTGATGCCCCACTGTCTCTAGGCCATTTTTCCTTGACAGTATTCAAGACCCCTCAGGCAAGCCCCAGCCTGTCTTCCACCTCCTGCCTTCTTTCCACCTGCCTTGCCCCTGTGCAGGTGTGTGGCTGGTACTTGTGACATTTCACCATGCTTGTCCCGGCCAGCCCAACCCAGACCTGGTACCTGCGCACATGTTCTTCCCTCCGCTAACATTGCCAACCTGCGCCTTTGCCTGCTGCCAACTCATTTTCCAAATAGCCCTCAGGAGCCTATGACCCCCAGAGCCACCCCTCAGCCCAACAGTGGCCCCAGCCCCAGGTGGGCACCAAGCCAGCCACACCTCTGACCCACATAGTGGACAGACAGCACTAGGAGGTTCTGGCTAAACAAATGAATCACCAAATGATAGATGAAGGAATGAAACAGAGACAAAGCCTCCCTTGAAATGCTCTCCATCAGGAATCTCCCAGTCCAAAGGAGCTGGCCCACTTATGGACTGCATCCGAGTCAGCTCCCCTAACCCTTGGAGTCCCCAGTACTGACTTATTTAGGAAATTCACCTGCAGTATTAAATGAGACACACCTATGAGGCCCCAGACGGTCTCAAAGACAACGGACATATAAAAGGCTACACCACAATAACCCAACTCCTCCAAGGACATTTATGCTTGTTTGCAATACACCTAGGTTCTAACTCAATCCAGCCAAAGGCAGTGATTTTCCGAAGCAACAAGTGACATTTCCCGTGTCTCCATAAAAAAAAAAAAAAAAAAAAATCAGAGGTTGTGGGGCTCTGGTGGGACTGTGGGCTCTGCAGACAGCAGCTGGACCAGCCTGAGGACAGGGGGCTTGGGGGCCAGCAGGACCCGGAGATCAGCCACTTGCTAGCACAGCAGTGCCCTGAGCAGCAATTAGAGCAGAACCTACAGTGGGCAGCTTCAGATATCTGGTCAGGCCCAGCCAGCCTGGCCACCACACCCCCAAAATAGAAAACTGCAGTGGTTTCTGCCAGTCCTCGGGGTGGCCGGACAGAGCACCGCCAATGTCAGCCGCCTCCCTGAGCATCGATCCAGGCTTCCTCTGAGGCCCCCTCATGCCAAGCTGTGGTCCCTCAGGGCCCCTGGAAACAGGAAAATGTCCCAGAGCTCTAGACATGCTGGGTGGCCCAAACAGTCCCAGAAGGGGACTCCGTCTCTCTCCTTGTCCTTCAGAGGCTGCCTGTGGGCACCACAGCCTGCATTTCCAAATGCTCCCCTTGGCTCAAAATAGAGAGAGAAACCCGACTTTTCAAATTACCAGCTGGAGTTCGACAGGAAACCACAGCATAAAAATCAGTGGCTCCCGGTCAGCCAGGGGGCAGAGGGATAACTGGGCATTTCAGCACCACTGTCTGCCTGCTCCCTGGGCCACCAGCACCTGCACACACAGGAATAAGAATTGACTGCCAGCACACGTGCCCCCTTGCACACATCACACACCCTAAGATGCACATGGACACACACTCAACAGATACCCGGACATGCAAAGGAGCACAAACCTACAGATAAGCACATGTATAAGACACACAATGGCACGTTCATGTATTTGCACAAGTACCCAGATATGAGCACTCACCAACATTCCAGAATACATGTGCAGACACCATTCCCCAGAGGCATATAGACAGCTGGATACAATAGGAAGACCTGTGCCCGCTGGGCCTACGGGGACCACCCTCTGCTACTTGAGCAGAGCTTTGGAGACCCTGACCCATTGCTTAAGTCATCCCTCTGGGACCAATCAAAATAATTTGCCTTCCTGCCAACCCCTTCCTTCAGTGCCAGGTGCTCCCTGCACCCAGGGGTGCAGAGGAGATCCTCAGTGCAGTCCTTGGAGTCCCGGGTAACCAGCTTCAAAATGCCCAGCAAGGACAGTGGACAGAAAAGAGTAAGAGAAGTGAGTACTCACCAGCCCGTCGCAGTTGCTGAGCGCCACGGAGGAGGCCTCAGCCAGGCCCGCCACGTCTCCGATGTAGAGGCAGGTCCCAAGCAAGGGCTCCACGCGGGTGGTGCCTGACTCGCTTTGCCACTCCACCTTGGCGCCGGGCGCCACGAGGCGGGCGTTGGGCCGCAGCCGCAGGTGCAGGTCTCGGCCGAAGACCGTGACATTGTAGAAGAGGCGGCCCCCGGGGTCCTCCTCGTTGTCTCCTGGTAAGCCCGGGGTCTGGACAGGGGCTGCCCTGCGGGCGCGTACCCCCGCCTGAGCCGACGCCGCCGACACCACGTGGGACACCAAGCGGCCCTGGGCGTCAGTGCGCACCGGCACCGCCAGGATGCGCTCCGCTCCGTGCCCCAGGGGCCCGCCTGCAACGGGAAGGGGCGTTAGACCCGCCAAGACCCCGGAGCCAAGCCCGCAGCCAAGCCCCGCAGCCCCCCAGCCTCCCCACCACCACCACCACTGCGAGGAGAAGGGCATTCTGCCAGGCAACCCCCAGAAACTAGCTTACACCTCCCCGGCCTTCTTCCGACTGGGAAGGGACGTTAACCGGGCCACCACTCCGGGGCCCCGCCGCCGCCAAGCTGTTCCTCTCTGGGACCTAGCCAGAAGCCAAGAGCTCTGCCCCCTGCCCTGCTCCGGTTTGGGGCTCCGCGAGCTCTAGACCGTTCCCCCTGGGGACAGCCCTATCAGAGCGCCCCCGCCCCTTGAACCTACCGTCCTTGGCAGGACGTGGGGCTGCTCCAAAACCATTGAGGGTTGGCCCCTTAAACGTGCGCCTCGCCTCTACCCCTCCGCGGCCCCGCCGCCCGGGTGCCCTCACCGCTCGCCTCCGGAGCGGCGAGGACTCGGTTCCCCCGGGCACGCGCGGCCTGTCCTCCGTGTCCAGCTCTCGGCTGGACCGATGCCGGTCCCCTTCCCGCGCGCCCGAGGGCAGGGAGGGGTGGGAGGGGTGGAGCGGGGTCCCTTGGGTCCTCAGGGATTCCCCCCGGGGCGCCCCATCAGTCCTCAGGGCCCAGGGCGGCGCGCTCAGCACCCGGCTCCTCCCGAGTGTCTCCGGACGCGAGCCCCGGCACCGCCTCGCCCTGGCTCCCCAGGACCCGATGGGGCTAGCTCTGCGCCCTCTGCCGCGGGGCTTTCCCGGCCCTCCATCTCCTCGCTCCGCGTCCTGAGAGCCGTGAACGCTCCGACGCTCCCCCCGGCCCGAGGCGATCCAGTGCGCCGCGGGGCGCCCCCTGCGCGACCAACCCGGACCCGAAGTTGGCCAACTTGGCCCCAGGCGGGGCGCGGAGTTTGCCCAAGTCGGGCTGGACGACGCCTGGGGAGGGGGCGGCGGAGCACGCGGAGCGGGGCCGGGTCGACGGGGGTCGTGGTGCGTGGGGGCCCGGCCGCACCTACCTGGGGGGTCGGTGGCAGCGACCAGCCGGGCGTCCGCGGGTGGCGGCGGCAGCAGGAGCGGCGGCGGCAGCAGCAGCAGCAGCAGCAGCAGCAGCGCGGGGCAGAGCAGGCGGCGAGCGGCTCCAGCCGGCGGATCCATGGCAGCCGGACCGCAGCCGGAGCCCCGCACTCGCTGCCGGCGCGAAAGTTCCCCGCGCGCCGCCCAGCCCACATCTGGGGGCAGCTGGAGCCGCCCGCAGCTGCAGCACCGCAGGGCGCGGGGCGGAGGAGGCGAGGCGCGGAGGGAAGGGCGGGGGAGCTCGGAGGGGAGGCGGGGAGAGGGAAGGAGCGAGCAAGCGAGGGAGGCGGGAGGGAGGAGAAGGCGAGCGAGGGGGAGGGCGGGGACGGCGGGCGCCTCAGCCTGCGGTGACCCGGCGCTTCTTGGCGCGGCGGCCGCCGCCGCGGTTCCCGGCTAGCAGCGGAGCAGAGACACCCCGAGGCGGCGGCAGAGTAGCGCCGCGGGCGGGGCAGGGGGAGCCCGGCAGCCGGCCACCATCCCGCGCGCCCCGCGCCCTGGCGGCGCACAACCTCGGACAAGCTGCGCCCGCCTGAGCATCCCCACCCAGAGAGTCCGTGGGGCTCCTGGGTTCCACCCGTCCACCCGTTCTTTTCGGGGCGCAAAGAACTGTCTCACCCTCTCTTGGGCGCCCTGGGACAGGACAAGGAGCAGGAATGGGACCAGGTTGGGAAGGCCTGAGATGGAAACTCCAGAGGCTAGAAGACGCTTTTATAAGAGGGTGAATGAACTGCAGGGACTATCCCAAATATCAACTTTTACCCTTACAGAGATGCAAGCGTCCTTCATCCCCAACTCCTCTCTGCCTGAAGTTTCTGTCCGCCTCCATCTGTCACCCCAAGCCTCTATTGCAGCCTCTGAATACAGACAGCATCCTCCACCCAGATGGGGGCCCTCCCTCCCAGAGCTGTCAGGTTGTTGCCCTCACCTGCCCCCAAGGCCCCAGGGCTTCCTGGCCTTTACACTCCCAGATCTGCCTAAAATAGCCTCTCTGCACTCCACCCACCTTTTCCAACTCACCATCCAAGGCTGCCCCCTCCATCCTGGAGCAAGTTTGCTGTCAAAGCCCATCCACAGATGGAATCCCTACGCTCCAGCACAGTCTCCCCACTACCAGAAGTCATGCTCCTACCAGGCCTGCTGTCCCCCAGCACAGTGACCTTCCCTCCCCAGGTCCCACCTGGAAAACCCCTCCTAGGCATGTGTCTGTCCGGAACATCTCTGCTGTGTGTTCTCGGACTTCCTCAGATGGTGGACACCTGTCCTTTTGGATTTTCTCATTCACCCTGCCTCAAGCCTGTGTGGCCAGGGGCTTTGGGGTTGGCCTTGGTCAGGCAGGGTCTGATGACTCAGGCTCCTCCCTGCTGGCCAGGAGGTTCCCAGTGTTATGGGGAAACACATGACTTGCACAACTCTCTCTAGCTGTGATTTCGCATCCCCGGTTCTGTCATCTTCAGGACCTGGGTGTGAGGGCTCTCAGCTTGATGGCCATCTTCACCTGGAATCTTCCTTCTGTGTCACCTGAGGGTGCCTGAGACACGATCCAGCCCCCAGGCTTCTAGCGAATGTTCCTTGTCCACGCTAAAAATAGTGAGCTTTCACATAAGAATTTAGATTTCAGATTTTTCTGGAGAAATTCTGGAGATTTTCTGGAGAAATTGGAAAGTGTGGCCACCCTAGGCCTGCATTTCTGTTTATCTACCACAAAATGGGGTACATACCTTACAGTTCTCTCTAGGGCTTCTTCCCCCACCCTCAAGTGGATGGTGATCAGCAGATGGGAAGAGAGATGACTTCAGAGCCAGGTATCCTGGAAGACTTCCTGTAAGAAGTGGCATGCATGGGTTGAATCCTGAAGGGTGCGTGAGCCAGGTAGCCCAGAGCTGGGTCAAGCTAGGTACTGTTTCATAACCCATGACACTCTGCCACTCATTCCTCCTGTGGTTGTCCATCTTTTCCATCCTCCTCAAAAGATGGAAAAAACCCAACCTGCAGCCTTGCCTACCTCAAGGGTCATGTTGTGCGAGTTCTCACTCACTTCCCTGCCAGCTTTAGGATTATTAACCATAATGCTCCTACCACTACTGTTGTTCTTTGTACAGTACTTAATCACAGCCTTACATTCTTAGAGGATACTTTAAATCACCACCATAAATGGAAAGGCCAACATCTCACCATAATCCAAACACAACTGTCAAAAATAATAAAACAAAACAACAACAAAAATATGTCGTCAAATTCAACATGGAGGCTGATTCGCAAGTGTTGGGAAAGTGTGAGGCAGACTAACAGAAGCAGAGATGCAAGCAGGAGGAAAACAGAATTGCAAAGGGCCGGCTCTCTCACTTTGCAAACCAGCCTTTTCAGACGGGGCCACATAACTAAATTATCTTGCACACTCTGGCATTCCAGCTCTAAGATACTTCTTTGAAAGAGAGTCTGTCTCCCTGGCATTCTCCAGAATAAGCCCGGGGAAGTTGTTGCTTCCCACATCACCTCTGGCCTCCTGGGGCTCCCCCTAGGCACAACTCAAGAGATAGATCATAACCTTTGATGCACCTGTCCTTGAATCCCCACCATGAGATCCCACAAGACCAAGCGGGAGAATCAGGCACACATGCATTGCAATTTACTGTTGAGTCCCTCATGTAGGGGGCCCTTGTTGACTTGTCCCAGATCCCTGATCACCTGTCCTCAGTTCAAAAAAAGAAAATAAAGGGGGTACTATCTCCTACATCTTCAAATTTCCATAGTTTCAGATGTCTCCTCTTCCTATTCTGGAAAGCACTGGCCTACCCCTGGTGCTTGCCTCTCCCTCTAGTCCCCTCTCCTCCTCCTTCAGGCGAGAAGTACGACACAGAAATCCCTCATGGTTCTTTGCTCAAGTATTCGACCCAGATTGCAAAGACACAAACTAAAGACCACAGGGTCAACTCAACCCTTGACAGGTACATGTCACATGGGTCTGTTTTTAGTTGGACGTGATTGTCTTAGATCTGGTTTGCTTGACACCGTCCCCACCACTCCCACTGTCCCACACCTCCTCATGGCCTGTGACTGTTACCAGCCTGGTCCCTGAAGGGCTGGCATGGCAATCGTGACCTAGAGAAGCCCCGTGTTGTGGAAGAGGGCCAAGAACAATTCAGGGTGGTGTTGGGCCCTCCAACCCACCCTTAAAATCTTCCTAAGGATGTGAGGTACAGAAAGAGAGGAGGACCTTTCCTGGTCACCCTGGGGGTAACAAATCATTGCCCGTGTCTCGGGGAAGGGATGTTAAGAAAGGAGAATGTCTTCTTATCTGCCTTGCTCAGCTCTGGACCAGAGTGGGTGCCCTGTCTTGTTCTGAAGACCTAGGGGCAGGGCTCTGGGCCACACAGACTTCACCAGAGCCATTTCTGTCCCCTGGTGGCCACACAGAAACCAGAAATTCTTCTGCCCTTTGATGAGGTCACCGTCCCTGGAGGGCCTCCTCACACTGTGGGCAACAAGCACATGGAGATAATGAGGAGATGGAGTTTTTACTGTCCTTCCTCCCAAGGAGCAAGCTCCCAGGGGGGTGAGGGGAGGGACCTAGACTCTTCCAGTCTTTGGTGCCGGTGGGGGTGGGAGAGGTCATATGCAACACCTAACAAGCCAGGAGGTCTTTGTGGCCTTGTTAAGGGGGTCTCTGAAGACAGCCACTCTGTCCCCCTCTGCTGTTGGCTGACCACAGGTGCAGTGGCGCTGTCCAATACATGGGCGGAGTTCTGACCAGGACCAGCCTGGGTAAGCAGTATGTCAGGGGAATGCTGATGGGACAGAACATGGAGCTCAGGTGGCCTTTGGGGAGTGTGCTTTTTTCTTTTTTCTTCCTTTTTCTTCTTTTTTCTTCACACACACACACACACACACACACACACACACACGTCCTGATGGGGAGCCATGTCAGGCAAAAGAGGAAATAAGGGCAACAGTGTTTTCCATTGTCACATCCCACCCAAAGGTGTCCCCCCGCCGCTGGGATCCATTCTGCCTGAAAGGGAAAGAAAAAGTGCTTACAGTGTGAAGGCTTGGGGATCCAGGCTCAGTCAACACTTCTAAATGGAGACACAGCTAGAGACTCAGACTCAATCTAAAGCAGTAATGACCTGAGGAAAAATAAAAGTTCGATGCCTCCTTGTGAGTGCCTACTTGCATGTATGCTCTCCCTGGCAGAGAGGCAGCAAGGGCCAAGAATTTTCAAGGCAGTGTCTGAGTGGAGCAGGTGGTGATGTCCTCAGCCCACTGGGATCAGGGTCTAGACCATTTGGTCCAGCTCTTCCATCTGAGAAAGGCCTCTGGGTCCCTTAGGTTGCCCAAGGCTAGAGGTAACACTGCCAGCTTCAAATGTAAGGAAATGATGATCTCACGCCACACGTGGGAATCCTGCCCTCTCCCAGGAGGACCAGCTAGCATCTTCTGGTCTTTGGGCCAAGGCTGGGTCACATGCCTGTGGTTGAACCAGCCACTGATTGGGGGGCAGACAGTATTCCTAGGACAAGCCTGAATCAGCCATCTGGGGTAGAATGAGTGTTAGAGGCCAGCCCCAATGACCCCCACCCCAACCCCAGCACCTTGTTTGCCTTTATTTCCAAATTAAGGCACAGCACAGTCCCACACTCACCCCCTGCCTGATGAAAGAAGACATTCCTCATGTGACTTTATGTCCTATCCCCAGAAGACACCATCTGTAGAACATAGAGAATTAATGTCTTCATGTATAAATCCTGTCTGTAACTTGTAAAGGGCACAGTCCTATCATGAGGTTTTAAGTTCCGGTGCTTTGTGAACTAACTGGGCATTTTGTTTCATACAATCCAAGTGGCCCAAGCCAATTGCTGGACCCCAGGATCCCTGGCCTCCCAGGCTGACAGGTCACACTCCCCTTGTGTCAAATTTCTTCTATTCTATTTGCTCAGACCTGCCCTGTTCCAAGCATCTAGAGTGTGGGTATGAAAAGGGCTAAAGCTTGAGCTGGGGCTGGCAGTGGGGCTAACCGTGAGATCCTAAGGCCAAGACTCCCCTTGGAAGGAAATTCTGGATGTAATACTGAAGACTTTTGCAACCACTGCAGACTCTCTGGGGACCCCTCTGCTCCTCCAGAAGGTCCCAGGAGGCCTCACTCCCACCCAAGGCCCCATCCCTAGTAGAAAGGTCCTTCTTGGCTGGCTCCCTCCCAGTAGCTCCAGATGATTCCTCCTCCTCTGCAGAAACACTGAGATTGGGGCGCCTGGGTTAAGCAATCTGTCTTTGTCTCGGGTCATGATCCCAGAGTCCTGGGATTGAACACCATATCGGGCTCCCTGCTCAGCAGGAAGCCTGCTTCTTCCTCTCTCACTCCCGCTGCTTGTGTTCCCTTGCTGTGTTTCTCTCTGTCAAATAAATAAAATCTTTTTTAAAAAAATAAAAAATAAAAATAAAAAAAGAAACACTGAGATCAGGGATGCCTGGGGGGCTCTGTCTGTTAAGCGACTGCCTTTGTCTCTGGTCATGATCCGGGATCCAGGGATGGAGTCCCACTTCAGGTTCCCTGCTCAATGAGGAGCCTGCTTCTCCCTCTGCCTGTTCTATCTGGTCTGCCTACCTCCTTGGGCGCGCTCAATCTCTCTCTTTCTCTCTCTCTCTCTCCCTCCTTCTCTCTCTCTCTCTCTCTCTGACAAATATAAAATCTTTAAAAAACAAGGGTGCCTAGGTGGCCCAGTGGTTAAGCGTCTGCCTTGGGCTCAGGTCATGATCCCAGAGTCCCAGGATGGAGTCCCACAACAGGCTCCCTGCTGGCTCAGAAGCCTGCTTCTCCTTCTCCCACTCCCCCTGCTTGTGTTCCCTCCTTGCTGTGTTTCTCCCTGTCAAATAAATAACTAAAATATTAAAAAAAAAAAATCTTAGGGCGCCTGGGTGGCTCAGTGGGTTAAAGCCTCTGTCTTCGGCTCAGGTCATGATCTCAGGGTCCTGGGATCGAGGCCCACATCGATCCCAGGTTCCTCCTCTCTCTCTCTCTCCCTGCCTCTCTGCCTACTTGTGATCTTTCTCTCTCTCTCTCTCTCTCTCCCCCTGCCTCTCTGCCTACTTGTGATCTTTCTCTCTCTCTCTCTCTCTCTCCCCCTGCCTCTCTGCCTACTTGTGATCTTTCTCTCTCTCTCTCTCTCTCTCTCTCTCTCTCTCTCTCTCTCTGTCAAATAAATAAATAAATAAATCATCTTAAAAAAAAAAGAGAAGAAACACTGAGATCAGACACAAACTCTGCAGGACACCTGAAACGGGGCTCAAGGAGGAACTGGTCACTTTTGCTCACAAAATAGCGTCCCTTTCTTCTGATCGTCCCGCTGAAAGAGAGCAAAGCCATACATATTGCCCGTACCTTGTGGATGGTATTTTAGAGTGTTTGGTTTTGGTGAGACGATCATCCCTATGGCCAGGTGCTCCTGCAGGCCCTGCAGGACTGGCTCAAGGTATCCCCTCGGGAGAAGTCGTGACAATGCCCCCGACACCTCTGGCAGGCCCTGAGGGCCAGTTCTGATGGATGTCATTCCGCCTCCACATACACAGCCCCTGCTCAGCTATGTCGCTAGCCCCTTCCCGCCGGGGCAGTCTCACTTTTTCCTGTGGGTTTAAGAGCGGGCACGCCAACAACCCCAGCCAGGTCCTCTCTCCACTTTAACATCATTACCCTCGGCATCCCCATCAGAGCGTCTCAGATCCCAGCTAGTCACAGCCCCATCCCCACCCCATCCCCTGCCCCTGCTCTGGTCCCCCTTGGCTCACATCTGGCATCCCCACTCCCACCAGAGCCCTAGGGGTATCCAGGACCCCTCCCTTCCCTTACTGCCCACATCAAAGGGGTCACCAGCTCCATCTACCCTCTCATTAGCTCTGGGATCTGCCCTTTCCTGTCCTCTAAACCAGGCCTGGTCACCTCTCCCGGGCACTGTGGCCACACCCACATGATTGTCCCACTTGGATACTAGACACTCACTCACATGCCTTTCTCCCCCTCTAGCCAGACGGGTGTCTCCAGAACCCCATACTCAGTGACTTGCACATGGCCGTGCTCAACCCCTCCATACCCTGTCGCCCTGACTCTAGGACTGGGATCACATACCTCACCCCCTTCCCAGTGTCGTGCAGAGCTTGGAGCCTGGCACCTCCTCATTTTCAGTGCAGGGTCAACAATGAGGCTGAAAAGTTCTTTGGAATAATGAGGCAGACCTCCTAATTAGAGAGGTCCCTTCCCCACCCTGTCACTGTTGCTGCCTGGGCATCACGGCTCACCAGCATCAAAGATTTCAGCTTAAGGACTCTGTCAGCCACTTTCTGGTCTTGTGACCTTAGGAGACTTATGTAACCTTCCCATGCTTCAGTTTCTTAAACTGATCCATAGCACAGCGGACCCTCCATACCTCAACTGGCATTGCTTTCTATCCCTCCCTATACCCAGCTGAACACATAGTACAATGTTGGACTCTAGATACAAAACTGTGTTCATGGGAAACTTCCCATCGTATTCCGACCACATGCTTTTTCCATGTCATCGCTGACTTTAGAACAAAATCCTGGCTGTATGGCAAGACATGGGTGGCTAAGACACCAGAGTTGCTTTTGGCCTAATAAACAACCTTGCCAAAGGCTCGCAAGGACATACTATGATTGACAAAATGCAGCCTGGCACGTAGTAGTGCTCAGTAAATATTTGAAGAATGCATCAACAAAATAAGATAATTCCCAAAGGTCAATGCTATGAAGAAAATAAAAAAAGGCACATGATATAAATCACACAGGACAGGAAGGGGAAGGTAGGAGAAGGTTCTGGCAGACAGCTGATCAGAGAAGGCTTACAGAGAATGGGTAGTCTAAGCAATGAGCCTCTGAAGCAGAGAGACTAGCACATGCAAAGGCCCTGAGGCAGGAAGGAGCTTTCTCTGCTCCTGGGGGAAAAAAGCAGCAAAGCCCAGTGTGGTGAAAGAAGGAAGAAAAAGGAGGAAGGAAGTGAGAAAGGGAATACTGGGACAAGAGATGAAGCAGAGCCTTGCAGGTCTCAGGCAGGAGGTGGCCTTTTGTTCTAAGTTGATGATTTAAATGAGAATGAAGAAAAATCATGTTCATCTCAGAACATTCTGGGAACTGGGAGTGCCAGCACAGTGGGCAGGGGCTTCCCGGCCTCTTCTCAGGATAAGGATCACACATGTCCAAGCCCCATGACTAACCCCACCCACCCTGGTCAGAGATGACTGGTCGGACTGGAAAGCACAGTTTTCTCTTCCTGCTGGAGTGGATGGATGACGACACAGGGGTCAGAGTGACGCCAGGGCTACTCTGCTGGTGAATTAGCAAAGCTTTGTCTCCCTTGATCATCATGACATCCTACGAGGTAGAACTACAATACTCCCACTTTCAGAAGAAGAAGCCAAAGCTCTGGGACAGTAGTCCTTAGCAGAACGGAGCTGGTGAGACCCCCACAGACTCCTACCAGATCCTGAAGACTCACTTCTCACAAGGGTGCTCCTCTGAGTCCCCTGGCCTCCTGGAGTTTGGACCCAAGCACTCTTCTTACAAACCCTGCTTTTTGCCTCAAGTAGCCATCTTTAGCTGTGGTTTATAAACTCAAGAACCTTAAAGTATGAGGCATACAGGGCTGCTCACGGGTAGCCGACAGAGTTTTATGTTTTAACTGGAAGTATTTGCTAAGATATTTAAAAACCAAAGATTTCCCATGAAAATATGGATCTATGGCTTCTCATAGGTGGGGGATTTGGGGGGAGCACATCTGGCTACATTGGGCCCACTTTGCCACGGGGCAATGACAAGCCGGAGCAGAGTGGAGAACAGCCTTTAGAAGCTGTCTCCATCCTCACTGTCCCCAACTTCAAAAAGCTCATCTCTATAGCCTTCAGAAGGGGGCAATGCTCCCTGCCCATGATGTGTGAGGCCCTGGCAGCCCAGGGATGAAAGGACTAGCTCCCAGCACAACCAGACTCTCCATCCCCACCACTCCCCTACTCTTCTATCATTTCACAGTGGGACCTCCACAACAGCCCCCAATTGCTGGAGCTTTCCAACATGCTCCTTTTCATGGCCGCTCCCCCAGCACGGTAGCAGCCCCCTCAGTACTCACCCAGAGATCTCCCCCACCCCCTGCTGAGGACGCACAGGGCAGGGGGGAACCTCTATCTGGAAGTCTGAAAGCAGAAACTGTGGAGAGAGGGGAGAGGGAGGAGGGGATGTGGGCATGAAGGGCTGGGGTGTTGCCACAGGAGGACTGCCATTTCTGGGGCCTTGCCAACAAATTTATATGAGTGGAAAGCAGGAAGCCAATACAGGGCGCCTGACAGGCAACTGTCCCAGAAGCCAGGATGCAAGAGCGTTCGTTTGCACATGCGTGTGTGCACCTGGACACACACACTACACCCCACACACATGCTGGCCCCTGTGCACAGACAGGCACGCATATGCACACTGACCCCCAGCCCATAAACGCCCACAGACCCAGACTCGGGCTCCAGAGCCCAGGCCCTGCCCCGGCCTCCCTAACTGCATTTCTGGAAATGAGAAAGAAGAAATCTAATGACTCTCAGGCAGCCACAGCTCCCCCACGGCGATTTTCCATCTCCTTTCTGCACGACCACAGTAACAGGCCAGCCCGAGTTCTCAGGCGAGCCCCAGACTCCTTAGCAACCCTCTGTGGCAGGTCAGCTGGAAGCCAATCCCTGGCCTTGGCCAGCCTGCAGCCTCTGAATGTCCTTGCCTGCTCTGGCTGCAAAGGTTGTGGACAGAAGCTGCTGGCACTCTAGAGCATTGTGATGATGGTGAGCCCCTGGCTTGCTTGCTGGGGCCACCAAGGCGCCCAGTGGGCTTCCTGTTCTCAAGGTCCTCCACCGAGCACGGGACCTTAGTCTTTCAGCCTTTCCTTATCATTACTGAACCCAAGGGCCCTGCCCCATGCCTCTGAGTATCCTCAAGCCTAGTGCCCAGGGTTGGACAGAGAATGCCTTCCCCATAAGTCTGTGCTATGGTAGCTGTCCTCCTCCCAACCCGCTCCGTGGGCCCTCTGACAGGGAGCCCTTTCTCCAGCACACTCCAGACCACCACCCCCCCCATATTCCACACAGCATCCCAGACAGAGCCCAGACAGAAGGTCACTGCTGGCCATAATGTCATTTTCAATTTTTGACTGGGGGCAAATCGTATTATCAGAAATCCTGTCAAACCGGAGGTCTACTGAGATCCTCTAATCTTTCTTATATAAACACGGTAAAGCCTTCCCCTCACCCCTGGGTGTTGGTAATGGGCATTTTGAACCCAATCATGGGTGTCACTGGATTCCTTTTGCGGTGCAGGCCTGAGCGACAGCAGGGTCGCAGGGCTGGGTGGCTCCAAGGATGACCAAGGCCCGGTCTGCAGGACTAAGGCCCTACTTTCCTGAATCCTCCCAGGGCACAAGACTGACCTGAGAATTGCAGAACCAGGGATGTCCTGGGAACCCTTGAGCTCTGGGAGCAGCAAGCAATGAAGGGCAATGTGGCACAAGGTCCAACTAAGACCCTCTAGGCGCCAGGTTTTCCTGTCACGTATGCTTCTGAAAGACAGACCTCCTCTCCCCAGACGTGGACCTGGGCCTCCATCTTGCTGGGCTGGACCCTGGACCTTGGCCTCACTAGCCTCCCCCAGCCTTGGCCCCAGGGGCCCCGTGCAGTCCTTCAGCAACCTGCCCTAGAGTGGAGGGTAGGGGGGAACTTCAGGGTTACTCGCCAGCTCAAACCTCAAACTCCCCTCTGGAGGAGGCTAAGCCTCTGAAGGAAGTGCGTTCTGCAGAAGCCCTACTCCACTGAGCAAGCTGTCATCCTGGAGGAAAAAATAAAACCCTCCCAGCCTCACTTATAACAAACTCGGTCTGTTGTGCAACTTTGCAGTACAGAATGTGCGTGTGCCCAATCTCCCGGCTGTTGCATAATTTTCCAGCTGTTTTCAGGACTATTTCATTCTTCGTCTGGCATATTTCACAAGCCATATATAAAAAATTAGATACATGTAAATATAAAGTTGAGCATATGTGTGCAACGGAGCGACAAGTGTAAAGGAGGGGAAGGAGGTGGGGGCCAGGACTTAGGAAAAAGGCAGATGAAACAAGTGTAAACATTTTGAATGCCACCTTCTCCAAGTCTGGGAGAGTAGGAGAACTTGGACTCTATTTAAATTTAAAGCAAGACATTTGTCCAGTAAAATCTATTTCAACGTGGTGGTGTTTGACTTCCCTCTTTGCCAGTGGTTATTTTGTTTTTATTGGGGGGGGGTGTTGTGGGGCTTGTTTTTTTTTTTTTTAATAATGATAAAATTCCTAAAACCCCACTGTTTTTGTAAAAGAAATTCTGTGGCTATCTTCTTGCCAACGATTTCTTAACCCAACATGGCCTTGTAAGGGGCAGAAAGGCATCGAGATGACAAATCCCATCCAGCACCTCATCCTCAGTACAGGACCATCCACAGAGACAAGTCTACACTTCCTCCTCACGGCAATCCTGAGTGGGCACTGGGAAGCCCCCGCCCTGGGGGTCTGTGGGCTCCAGGTCACACAGGAGGACCCTCTCCTCCTGGAACCAGCATCTTCCCAGAATGACACCTGTGACAAGTAAGCAGAGGGACCAACAGGAGCGGCTGGTCTGCAGCTGAGGCCACAAGACAGAGGCTTCCAGGCAGAATTCTGCCCACAGGTAAGTCTGGCTGGGACAACACAGTGACTCATTTTTTATTTTTTTCACTGTTCCAAGATTCATTGTTTATGCCCCACACCCAGTGCTCCATGCAATACGTGCCCTCAGTACCCACCACAAGGCTCTCCCATCCCCTCACCCCCTCCCTCCAAGACCCTCAGTTTGTTTCTGTGTCCAAAGTCTCTCATGTTTCGTTTCTCTCCCCAAATTACCCTACTTCCCATTTCCTTTCCCTCTCCTACTGTCCTCTATATTACCCCTTATGCACCACAAGTAAGTGAAACCATGTGATACTTGACTTTCTCTACTTGGCTTATTTCACTCAGCATAATCTCTTCCAGTCCAGTCCATGTTGCTACAAAAGTTGGATATTCATCCTTTCTGAAGGAGGCATAGTATTCCATTGTATATATGTACCACATCTTCTTTATCCATTCATCTGTTGAAGGACACCTTGGCTCTTTCTACAGTTTGGCAATTGTGGCCATTACTGCGATGAACATTGGGGTACATATGGCCCTTCTTTTCACCACACCTGTACCTTTTGGGTAAATACCCAGTATGCAATTGCAGGGTCATAGGGTAGCTCTATTTTTAATTTTTTCAGGAATCTCCACACTGTTTTCCAAAGTAGCTGTACCAGCTTGCATTCCCACCAACAGTGTAAAAGGGTTCCCCTTTCTCCATAGCCTCTCCAACACTTGTTGTTTCCTGTCCTGTTAATTTTGGCCATTCTGACTGGTGTAGGTGGTATCTCAGTGTGGTTTTGATTTGAATTTCCCTGATAGCTAGTGATGATGAACATTTTTTCATGTGTCTGTTAGCCATTTGTATATCTTCGATGGAGAAGTGCCTCTTCATGTCTCCTGCCCATTTTTTGATGTGTTCATCTTCTTTTTGGATGTTGAGTCTGAGTAGTTCTTTATAGATCTTGGATATCAGCCCTTTGCCCGTAGTGTCACTTGCAAATATCCTCTCCCATTCCGTGGGTTGCCTCTGTGTTTTGTTGACTGTTTCCTTTGCTGTGTAGAAGCTTTTTATTTTGATGAAGTCCCAAAAGCTCATTTTCGCTTTTGTCTCCTTTGCCTTTGGAGACATGTCTTGAAAGAAGTTGTTATAGCCGATGACAGTGACTCTCTTTTAAAACTGAAGTAGGTATATAGCTACAAAAATTAAGAGGCCCCCAATTACAAATTGTAATTGGGGGCAGCTGGGTGACTCCACCAGTTAGGCATCTGCCTTCCCCTCAGGTCAGGATCCCAGGGTCCCAGGATAGCACCCCTCGTTGGGCTCCCTGCTCAGCAGGGAGTCTGCTTCTCCCTCTGCCTCTGTCTGCCCTTCCCACTGCTGGTGCTCTCTCCATCAAATAAATAAATAAATAAAAGAAAAAGAAATGTAGATTCTGGGATCCTTTGGATCAAATAAAATACCTTGGGGGCACTGGACTCCAGAGCAACAGCTGCTGGGGGAAGCTCATCCCATGGAGGAGGCCAGAAGTTTCTAGAATGGTAAGCACAAATATACACATGATGCTCTGAGGCCTGGGATCTAAGCCAGCACACCATCCCTTCCACCCACATTTCCTGGGCTAAGCAAGACACACGCCCCAGCTTACAGGAATGGGGCAAATGTCCTCTCCATCCTGGGGAGGGAAGCTGCAGAGGCACCCAGCAGAAGATGTGGGTACAGGGATGTGTTCTGGATTGGATGGTGTTCCCCCCACAAATGCACATTCACCCAGAACCCCGGAAAGGGACCTTATTTGGGAATGGGGTCTTCATAGACGTGATTAATTAGGATGAGGGCATACTGACTTCCAGTGGATCTCTAATCTGATGTGAATGGTGTCCTAGTAAAAAGGAAAGTGGAGACACAGAGACAGAAAGACATGGAGAGTGCCATGTGATGGCAGGCAGAGACCAGAGTAATTGTCAACAAGCCAAGAAACCGAGACACCCCTAGGGTGGCTGACAGCTGCCATGAAGCCAGGAGAGAGCTATGGAACAGGTTCTCAAAAAAGAAACTGACGTAGCAGACACCTTGATTTTAGATTTCTGGCCTGCAGAACTACGAGACAGCACGTTTCTCTTGTTTCTAGCCATCCAAATTGTGGTAATTTATCATGGTGGGCCCTAGGAAACAACCACAGGATGGGTGCGGAATTGGGAACGATGCTATAATCTAACAGACTGCCCTCATGGACACAATTATTTAAGACTCTCACACTTGCAAAATACACTCACTCCCGCCCAAGACAAAACTTGGTCTTGACCTCAAGCTTGAAGTCTTGGCCTCAAGCTTGAAGTCCAGAATCTCATGTTCTAAGTCAGAACTGGATGCAAGCAATTGTCACTCCAGAGACCTTTGGGACAAAAAGAGACACTGTCTGCTCCTCCCCACTGCTACCCCCTGATACAGGAGCACAGACAGTATCATCCAACAAACACTCCCATTCAAAAAGGACAGGAGGCCCCCAATAATCACTGACCTACAGCAGCTCTGAAGCCCTGTTGGAGAAACATTACCAGGAACTCTACCCTGGGGTAGGCAATGTGCTGTAATTAAGCTCCAGGTCCTCTCTTTGGGGTTGATCCCCATTTTTTGTTTTTTGTTTTTTATCAGTGACTCTTGGCTCTATTCTCTGGGAAACCCTTCCTTCTCTGTCATTCTCTTTGGTCACTTTTGAGAAAGAAACTGGAAAATATACCCTTTGTGGCAGCTGGAGGTTTTCTTAACCAGTGGCTTGCTCATAAAACATTAGTGGCCCAAGATTTTTTTTTTTACCTTCTTGTATAGTCTGTCTTTTTTTCCTCCAGATTGGTAGTCTTTTGCCAATGCAGTTCTCTCAAAAACAATTGTGGGTTTCTTGTGTATTTAATTGCATGGACTAAAAGCCATAATCACAATTTAATTCAAGACATGTCCTTCTCTGTACTTAATGACAGGTACTGTGGGTAGCTCTGTCTGCCACAGAACCATCCCATTGATCTTTCTAGTAATTACTAGGCACCATTTAATTCTTCCACATGCTTTCACAGGGGTGTGAAAGCTATGCATCTTCTTCACTCTCTAACAAGCTGTATCTTAACAGCAATGCTTTTGATTTGACTTTTCTCAGAGTCTGTCTCTTAATTTGAGAATCTTTTACAGAATGGAGGCACCTTGAGACTGGAAATAGTTTTATTTGTCGACCCAGCAAGTCTAAGATCTTCCAGACTCTTCCTTCTCTCTCAGTTCTTTCTGAGATCTGGCCAAGCTGTTCCTCGGCTATCTCTTCTTTGTAGTTGTCTACAAATATCGGCAACGGGAACCTAATCGTGACTGTGACATTCTCCCAGGACACTCCCAGCCCACGGCCAGAAGGCTTTCCAACATCCAACTCATTGCAAGTTTTAACAAACTTCCCACTGCTCCATTAGACAGGTTGTCATTAGGGCCCACTCCTATAATCCAAGATAATCTCCTTATCTCAGAGTCTTCAACTTATTTGCAAATAAGGTCAGTCACATCTACACTCTCCTTGAAACCAGTCGTTCCTGGCAAAGACATCAGAGTTGCCCAAGACCCAGAAGAGGGAAAGGCAAGCCCTCAGGAGTGGGGTCTTACCTGCCAAGAGCAGAGGGAGGGCATCCAGGAAGTGGTGGCGGCATGGGCACAGTCCAGAGGCGAGAACGTGCAGGGTGCATTCAAGAAATTACCCCAGATATCAGCCCCATCGCCTCCTCAGGGACCACAAGAGATCACCAAAGGGCACAAGCATTTCCTCTGTTCTCAGAGCGTACAATTAAGTCTGAGCCAGGCACCGCTTTTCCCTAATGAAAACATCTTTTATCAGCAAAGCTAACCCTGTAAAGGAAAGCCCTGCTTTGATGAAACCAGTCCTTTAAAATGAAACATTTTATCAAAAGCCATAACACCATCCCTGTGAAATTAAACCAGGAAGACAGACATTCTAAATGCCCCAGATGCTGGTTTTGATTTTTTAAACTGTCAGTTAAATTAAAGTTGGGCCGTGGAGACTCAATGCTCAGCTTGCCTTCCGAATGGAGGAAAATGTTCTGGTATACCTCCCCCAATGCGTCCCTGTCCTCCTTGGACAAAACTCTCAGAGGCTGGAGGCAGTCCTAGCCTTCAGGCTTGTTTCCATTGGTACCTAGAAGCCAAAGAGACATGCCAGGAAACCAAAACTCTTCAGTAGGTAAGTGGAGAGCCTGCTTTGTGTCAGACCCTGTCCCAGGACAGCAGATGTCCTGTCCAGGTCAGGGTCAGAGGTTGGCAAGAACTGGTGGATCACTGACAGTAATACAGAAAGTGACAGAAACTGACCTGGGTTGACTTTGCAACCAAACCAACGTGAGTTCACTCCTTGGTGAGTCAGAAACACATGAGGTTGAGTTGTCCACCAGAGAAAACTTTATTTGTAGCAAATAAGGAGATCATAGGGAATGGCTTCCAAAGCCATGACTCTGGGAGCAAGGGTAGATGGGTTCCTTTTGTTTAGGGTCAGGATGAATATTTAGATGGGGAAGCCTGGTCCTCTGGTGTAGACTCGAGAATGAGGCTGTGCATGAGCCTTACGGAAACAAGCCTATATACACATTACATGTTATGTAAATGAGATTGTAGTATCATAATGAGTAGTAATTGTCGATCATCCTAAAGGTCATTCCACGGTCCCTCCGCACAAGAGTGAGTGGGCTGGGTGGGCTGGAGATCTTGTGCGGGCAGTTGCTACTGCTGGAGGGGTGGTTTTGATTCCCATTGGCCTGAGTTAAGGGATAAGCTGGAAAGAAGAGCTTAAGGAAGAATGTGTGACAAAGGTTGGTGAGTACAAGCAGGTGGGCAGTAAAAGGTCTTGGCATCTAGCTGGTGACACCTTAGGCAAAAAAGGAATTAACTATTTTCACAAAATTAAAAATCAAGGGGTACTTTGGTCTTGGCCATCTGAAATAATGTCCCCAGAAACCCAGTTTCTGTCCCTCCAAATTTCTTTCCCCCTTCTTTCAGGTCTCCCTTGGGTCACCACATGGGAAGTCTACTCATGGTGTCAGCAGGGCTGCCGCAGATCCAGCTTTACATTCCCACAAACTCAAGCCCGAGGGAAAACAGACTGCTTCCCTCAAAGCTCAGACTGAGTCCCAAGTCTCTCACAGGCCCAAAAAGAATCAGGTGCCCATCCTTGAACCCATCCCATGGTCAAGATGATAAAATTTACTGAGGGACCAAGCCTGAGTCACACAATCCGCCCCTGAAGCCAGGGCTGGATCAGCTTCACCCCAACTACATGACGTGCAAGGAAGGGGTATAATGGCCAAAATCCGTAACCATCCCCTAACAGTTCCAATTCAGAACATGCCTGCTAAGTCACAAAAGAAGTTAATTCCTATAACCCGGATTGTCCAGTTTAGTCAGCTCTGGCTGCTACAGCGAAATACCACAGACCAGGGGATCTCATGACAGTAGTTTATTTTCTCACTGTCTGGAGGCTGGAAGTCTGAGATCGAGGGGCCAGCATCTCCAGGTCCTGGTGAGGCCCCTTACTGGTTTGTATTTGACCAACTTCCCTCTGTGCCCTCACTGGCCTTCACATGGCGTCTTTTCCATGAGCACAGAGAGAGAGACCTACCTCTCACCATTTCCCTTATGACCTCATTTAACCTAAATCATTTCTTTAAGGCTCTATTTCCAAATACACTCACACTAGGGGTAGGGGGGCAGGGGGTTAGGGCTTCAACATATGAATGGGGAGAAGGGGATAAAATGCATCCAGAATAATGGCCAAACTACCTAGCTAATTGTATGTCTCTAGGGGTTCTGTGTAAGCATGGCCAGAAATCCCACGAAATACCAGTTTAATAAGCAAATGAGGAACTATCCGAGATCAAATAGGAGCTGAAAGGCAAGGTTACAAGCACACACGACCACCAGTCTGCCCAGCCCTCCTCTGGGACCACCAGTGCCCTATGGGGAGAGGGGAGCCCTGGGGCAGTCTGACCCCAACCTTTCAGAGTACAGTCTCAGATGTCAAGCTGCGGGGGGGAGCTCTCCTAGCCCCCTCCAAGTAACCCATCTCTTTTGTCCCTTTCCATACCCTACCCTCACCCTTTGTGACCCTGGGCTCAGGCACAGCCCCACCCTCTAGGATGCTGGGAGGGTTTTGGGGAGTTTGTTTGCCAAAGATGGAATCATAACATACGCATGAGCAATGAACAGTTCTCACTTGCTAATGCATCAGGGACATTTTTCCAGGACAGCACTAGAGGTATCTCCAGCTTTCTTGTAATAGCTGCTTACAAGCCCAGAGCTGCAATTTGTTCAACTCAACATCCCAAAGATGTTTACTGACATCTTTAGATTGTTTGCTGGTCCGTGTGTGTGTGTGCATGCACATGCTCACACCTGTTACCACCAGCAACCCTATAATAAATATCCCCGATTCCTTGTATGTTGGTACTCTGAGCTCTCTAGGTTAAAATCCTCAGGGTGGGATCACCAGGTTCAATTTAATGTGGATTTTTAGCTTAACAGATGTCACCAGACTTTCCCTAAAGGACTGAGCCAAAAGCAATACGCACGGTGACCCTTCATCCACATCCCGGCTCCTCGGAGTATCACTGCTCTTTCCGATTTCAGCTAACCTGGTATGTGACCATGGCACGTCATTGTCTTAATTTGCACCTCTTGACCACCAGAGGGGAGGCTGAGTCTGGTTGCATGGGACTATAGACCCCTGAGGTGCCCTAGAGACTGAAGTGTCAGAGAAGGCTTTCCGAGGCCATGGGCTCTGGGTTTGCAGTAACTGAATTAGGCTGGAGAAGAGGAAGGGGAGGGAACAGCAGGGTGGAGGCAGAAAGGACTCAGCAAGAAAGCTCAAGCTGGTTCCAAAAGAGCATAGTGGACAGAGGTGTGGCCAGAGTGGTGGCCCGGGGTTGTGGACAGCACCAGTGATGTGACATGGACCTTCGGTTTAAGTGCCTTTAAAGGGATCCCTGGGCTGGGACAACTTAGCAGGGACTTCCATTCCAGCCCAGCTCTGTCATCAACTAACCCTCACTGTAGGCATCCCCTTTCCCCTTTGGGCCTCAGTTTCCCTATAGGTAAATGCAGAGAACTTGGTCCAGTTGACCTCCTAAGCCCTTTTAGTTCTAAAATCATCTGAGCAGTCCAGTTATAGAAACATTAACTGGAAAACATTTTTTTATTTGCATTTTTTTTATTGTTACTAAAATTTTTTTTTCCAGTGTTCCAAGATTCATTCCCCATTCCCCACACCCAGTGCTCCACGCTTTAGGTGTCCCCAGTACCCACCACCAGGCTCTCCCATCCCTCCACCCCCCTCCCTCCAAGTCCCTCAGTTTGTTTCTGTGTCCAAAGTCTCTGTTGTTTCGTTTCTCACCCTAGATTACCCTAGTTCCCATTTACTTTCCTTCTCCCACTGTCCTCCAGTTTACCCCTCATGCACCGCAAGTAAGTGAAAACATGCGATACTTGACTTTCTCTTCTTGGCTTATTTCACTCAGCATAATCTCTTCCAGTCCGGTCCATGTTGCTACAAAAGTTGGATATTCATCCTTTCTGATGGAGGCATAGTACTCCATTGTATATATGTACCACATCTTCTTTATCCATTCATTTGTTGATGGGCACCTTGGCTCTTTCCACAGTTTGGCGATTGTGGCCATTGCTGCGATGAACATTGGGGTGCATATGGCCCTTCTTTTCACTACATCCGTATCTTTGGGGTAAATGCCCAGTAGTGCAATTTCAGGGTCATAGGGTAGCTCTGGAAAACATTTTTTAAGTCAATGGGCGCTCTAAGATTAAAATTTCAAAGGGAATTCCCAATAACCAGTTTGGGGATGCTGGGACCCCTCTCTTCCAGGGTGTAGTTGGGCCCCAAAGAGGGAGTCCTGCCCCAGGGGGTAGCTGGCAGTCAGAGCGAGGTCAGAAGCAGCTGTCAGGAGGCTTCCTTCCTGCACAAAGGGACACAGGGGCACAGGGACTTGGGGGAGAGTCTCAAAGCCATGTCTCACCAGTAAAACCCAACCTGTGAACCTTCCCAGCTAGACTTGCGCCCACACTGTGTCACCCCCACTTCTCCATCCTAGGGGGCAGAAGGAAGTGAGAGACAGAGAAGGGGATACCCCATGACTTCCCCAGGCCAACAGCCCCCAGGAGGAGAGGAAGGGGCCCTATTACTGAACAAGATCGAAATAGTGATGAATATGCTGGATGGGACAGCTACAGGTATTGAAAAGACACAACATTTAGGGTGTAGAGAAGACTGTTTTATCTCAAAGGGCCACCCTGGGTGAGGACACAGACAAAGTCAGCAGACTGGACAGGTCAGCAGTATGCGGCTCTCCTCAAGGGTTCCCAGGGCTCTACTGAGAAGCCACATTCTCCCGAGAGGAGACCTTTCAGCTCCCCACCCCCTCAAACGTCCACCCCGCAGCCTGCAGCCTTGGCACCAGTGGGGAGATGCTTAGAACGACCTCCGGTGGGCTAGCCCAGGGTCTCATGAAATTGTCCTCTACCACCGCCCAGACAATTAGTGGAAAGGTTAATGGGGCCCCCAGTGGGCCAACTGAGACCTCAGCTCCAGCCCTCCTCTGTTGCCGTCACCCAGCCCCCAACACAGACTCGGGAGATGTAGACCCAGGCCCCCACAGAGAGAGCCAGAGGTGTCCCCCCAGAGTGTGCAAAGCACTGAGGGCCAGGAAGGAGCAGCACTAACAGCATCATCTCAGGGTCTGAGGGAACTCACTGGAAGGATGGGGCTCCCAGATGTTTCTCAGCCTAAGCTGCCTGCCAGACCTGGGCCTTTTTCTTTCTTCTTCATCCCCAGTTCCTAGCTTTGTCCTCTGCGGGCCAGTCAGCAGCCCACTCCACTTTTGCCTTTTAGATGCAGACAGCAGACGGGGTAGGGGAGTGGGTTCTCTTCAGAGTCTCACTTCCCCCACCTGAACAATGGGCCTCATGCAGATTCGACTGGAGTAGTGATTAGGAAAGCCATCTGTCCACCCTCCAAAGCATTGCTTAGCGGGCCAGCTCCCTGGGGCTGACCCTCAGGCTCAGAACTCTGCAGGGAGAAGGAGCAGATCCCATACAAGCCCCAGGAACAGGGCCAGACTGGCTCTGCCTGTCCCCAGTCATTCTTTCTAAGGGTATGGCCACTCCTTCCAACCCTCTCACCTCCAGCCCCATCCCAAGAGCCTTTCTGGCTGCAAACCCCCCCCTGCTCCCTCCTCTGACCTCACTCCCACTTCCCTCTGGGTGGAGCCCAAGCCCTTCCCTGGACCTCTAGCCCTGTGGGCTGTGGGCCCAGCCTCCCTCTTCACACTTCTCCCGGGTCCCCTCTTCTAGCTCTCTGCACTATCCTCATCCCAGGAAGGCACGTATATGCCTGGCCTGGGCTTTTTCCACCTAGAATCCCCATGTCCAGTCTCTCCCCGATCCTTCCCATTCAACAGGAGGCCAACAGCCACAAGCTCGGGTACAGACTCACGGCGAAGCCAAGAGCCAGACAAGCCACCAGCCAACATGGACCTCTCCCCAGACAGTAAGGGCATTGACACGTCCTCTCCCAACCTGCTGAGGGAAGATGCTCAGGAGCAAGCAGACCTATTAAATGTACTTGGAGGCTTCAGTCCTTCCCATGGCCCAGAAGAAGCTGCTATGGACCCACTTTGGCCTCCCCATGGAGGAGAGCAAGGAGGTGGAGGGCAGCCCCCTGTCGCAGTCAAGTTTGAGATTCAAGATTTCACTACCTCAGGGTCTAGGTCTCCTACATGATGGCAACTGAAAAGAGAAGTCGGCAGGCCCTGCCCTGGGTTGCATATCACCAAAGAGGTGATTTTCAATGTGGCAACACCTAGAAGGTAGAAGAAATGGAGGTTTGGACATGGGGTTTCCCTCCTCCAAGGCCCCAGCTATAGATCTTAAGGGGTATGCTGGAAGGGATGGTCTCCTGCTTCCTGACCCCCACAGAGACTCTAGGAAGAAATGGCGGAGGAGGTCATCACCCCCTCAGAGTGCCTTCTGCCAGTGACCTGCCTTATGGGATGTCGGGGCCCCTCCACCACCGCCGCGGGACTCAGAGGCCCCACTCGCCCACTACTTCTGGGTGTCATAAGAAAGATGAGCCTAAAAGAAAAATGTATTAAAATTAAAATTAACAATCTACATGCTGCACAGCCAGCAGTTCTTCATTTCTACCTTGGTGAGAAAAAGCTTGCCAACACTCCCCAAGGGGCCTGTGCGAGACTGCTCCCTTTGGAGCTATACTGCCAAATAGCGGAAACGAAGATGTCCAACACACAGCTGACCCACTGAATAAGTTGCCCCCCCCAGATGCACAGAAGGAGAGTTTCAGACCACTGGCACGGACTTGCACTCACCCTGTCATGTGAAGGGTGCAGGTGGCAGAGCTGGACACAAGTGATGCCATTTACAGATGGCAATGACCAGCTTCTTCCCATCCTCCCTCTTCTCCTTTTCCCTCTCCTCTCCCTCCTCTTTCCCCCTCTTCTTCCCCTTCCTCTACCCCCTCCTTTTACCTACCTCCTATTCTTCCTCCTCTCACTCTTCTTCCCCTTCTCCTCCCCCTCTTCCTCTAGGCCAGCTACTCCCACAACACAGAGGGCCCCTGGCTTACCAGCTGGGGTGTCGTTCATCTGTAGGGTCATCTACTCCCAAGGGTTCCATCCACAAACTCCCTAATCCTGTGTCCCTGGGGCATGGGAACAAAAACAGTTCACATGGGTATTTGTTCCTAGAGCTGCCAAAACAAAGTGCTAGAACACAAAAATCTCTTTCCTCATAGTTCCGGGGACCGGAAGCCAAAGATGAAGGTGTCAGCAGGCAGCTTTGGTTCCCCTGAGGCCCCTCTCCTGGGCTTGTGGATGCCCTACTCCTCCCATGTCCTCACATGACTGTGCCTTTCAGCCTGTCTGTCCTCATCCCCTCTTGTGAAGCAGACACCAGTCCCACTGGATTAGGGGCTGCCCTAATGCCCTCATCTTAACTTCACTAACTCTTTAGAGAGCTCTCCAAATATCATGGTGCTCTGAGGTGTTCGGGGTTAGGACTTTAGTATATGAAATTTGGGGCAGGGGGAGACACACTTGAGCCCATAACACCTGTTGAGCACTTATTATGTGTGAGGAGATATTCAAAATGTCCGATTCCGTCATCTCGTGTAATTCTCTCAACAACCCTCCATGGTGTGCAATTTTTATCATGCTCGTGTTACAGATGGGGACTCAACAGCTCAGAGAAGTTAGGGCAGTTGTCCAAGGTCACCCAGCCATAGTGCTGTGTGTCTACCTTCATTTCCCACTGCTCCTTCTCCACATGGTGTGTGCCCTGTCTGTCCCCCTGCTAGGAGGAAGGTGGTCCATGAGATTAGGAGTGAACTGTTCCCACGCTGACACCTGGCACAAAGAAGGTGCTGGAGGACGGAGTGAAGACCAGAGACGGGCATGTTTGGGCTAACACAGTCCCTGCCCTTCCAAGACTGCAGCGCCCCCACCTCCAAGGAGCTTCTCTTTGAAAGCCGGGCTCAGAGTTGAGCCCCCTGGCAGCCAGCCCTGGCTCTAGGGCCCCCCGGGCCCTGCCCAGACACAGAAGCCTGCAGAGCCCTTTGGTACAAATCAATGCCGTGGCTGGCAAGCAGCTGGGCCTGGCTTCCCAGGGCTCCACCGTATCCTGGCAACAACACGCGCATCCCCTTGTCTGCAAGCTCCTGACAAGATGCTGTTTTCAGACACTAGAGCCCAGCCAGTCCCAGCTTGCAGCCTCCAGGCAGGGCTCCCATCAGCTCAGCTTCTGGGCCCTCAGCTCCTGGGCCACAGCCTGACCGCCTCTCTCCAGGGTGCAGGGCTGAGGAAGGTATCCAGGTCAAAGACCCCACCAGGAGAGGCCCCTAGGTCCCACTGCCCTCCCTTAGATCAGGGCAGTTAATCCTCTTAGATCAGGGCAAACTACAGGGAGACCGGTGTAAAAAGCGAGCAGCTCAGATCTGACAAGCGTCTGTAAATAAATGCATGTGTGGGCAGTTTTATGGGGAAGGTATTATCCTCCCGCACTGAAGGCAGCTATAGAAATAGTCAGGGCCCACCCCGTCTGGTCAGAGCTGCTCCCAGGCCTCAGCTTGTGTGTGGCCAGGGTACTCAGTTCTAGAACGCAGGGAGCCTCGCTGGCAGGGAAACCTTCCTCTGGCACTGGCAGGCGGGGCTGCCAGTCATGGCCCCAGAGGGAGGGGGCAGAAGCCAACCCCAGCTCTTCCAGTCCTTGCCCTTCAGTCACGTACTTTTAAGGCCCCTGTTGTATTATTTCTTCTGTCTTATTTGTTCCATTAGCTAAGGCTATTTACTCTTGTATTTTAAACTTTTTAAAAAATCTTCACAGTTTTGTCCTTGTTTTGTGGTAACAGCTTTCTGGAAGCTGCTAACCTACTTTGTCTGACTTATTTATTTCCCTTTTTTATTTACAATTTGGTGTTTGATATCCAAGAACCTTCTTTTTTCCATTTGGCCTGGACAGTGAGTAGAAGCATTTTTGGAGAGAAGAGCCCAGGTTTGGAAATCTGGAAGAACCCAACCCAGATAGGACTCTGGATAGGTCAGAGACCTGGCCTCTTGGAATCCCATTAAGTCTCTGGGCCTCAGTGTCCTCATACAAAAAAAGAAAAAATAAGGGAAGGGAAGGGAAGGGAAGGGAAGGGAAGGGAACCAGTCCATGCTGGTTCATGATCATCGGTGGTAGGTGTTAATACTGGTGCTAGGACGCTGGGGTTCTAGTGTGTCTGTCCCCATTATGCATGGTGGTTTTCTTTGTTTTTTCTGGGCAGCTGGATAGAGGGTCCCATGAGGCAGAGGAGTTCATGGGTAATCCTGCCCCGCCCAGCTCATGCCTTGCCCTCTGGGGAAATGCCTGGCTCTGATTGGGAAAGGAGCTGTCCATCAAACACAGTGCCTGCCCCCCTGCTGTAAGACTGCACATGGGCACCTAACTAGACCAATCAGCATCCTTTCCCGGTGCTTTTTCTTTTTAAGCAGACCTACCGCTGAAGGTCATCTGTTCCTGGTGGGGAGGTCACATAATAGGTGTCTGCAAGTATCAGGACCCTAAATGAGAAGCTGGCCTTGGGGAGGCCCCAAAGGCAGACAGGGGAGGGTTCTGGCATGCCAATATTAGTGCCAGAGTCCCTGTTTGATTTTGAGAGCCTTTGAACTGGCTTTATCTGGCCTCTGATCCTCACAGCCAAGAATCCTAAGTCAAATATCCTAAGGCTCTGCCAGGTCCCCAGAGGACCAGCCCCCTTCTGATGCAGTCGTGCTCTTCTCTGACCTGAAGCGGGGGCCAATGGATGTGCCCGTGGGTACAGAGAGAAGGGATGGAAATGGACTGTAGCAGGGCCAGTGCTGGCCCATGCAAGCTTCCATGGCCAGCCCCTCTCTGAGCATGTTCTGATCCCAGCCCAGGGCCTGATCACTGCCTGGTCCTCACTGCCTGGTCCCCACCGCCCCACATGCAGCCTCCACCCAGCTGGGATTCAATGGAGGTCTCCTGAATGTAGCATCTCTTCACAGGTGCCTTTCCTCCACCCACAGGAGACTCACAGGCCAGACACTTCCCAGGTGTGACACTACGTGACAGTGAGAAGCCCTGGAATCATTCTCTCTCACATCCACATCCAGTCCGCCAGCAAATCCTGTTGGCCCTGCCTTGAAAATAGATTCAAAATCCAAGCACATCTCATACGTCCACCACTCCACCTTGATGCAAGCCCTAGCCATCACTCACTGGATGAAATGAATGGTCTCCCTGCTGCCATCCTTCCATGTTGGGTTACCATGCAGAACCCAAACTAGAAGAAACCTTCAAAAATTGGATTTGATCTTATCACTCCTCTGCTCAAGACCTTCCATCTCACTCCCAGTAAAAGCCAAAATCCTCCCCATAATCTATAGCTTTACACAATCCAGCAGCGGCCCCTGGCTTCCTGCTCTGGTTTCTGTTCTTCCTTGAACAGGTCATGCCCATTCCCACCTCCTCTGCCTCAAACTCACTCCCAACAGATATCCACAGGACTACTTCTTCATTTTCTTCAAGTGTTAGCTCAGCTGTTCCCTTACCAGTGAGAACTTCCCTGGCCACCCCATGCAAAATAGCTACTTCCTTATCCCACCATAACTACATCACTAACTCCCTCACTGACTTTACCATCTTAGCACATAAATCCACTGACATTCTATGCATTTATCTGTTTTCTGTCTGCACTCACCAGAATGTACACTCTCTATGGGTGGAGACTTTGTTTTTTCACTGCCATATGCTCAGTATCTAGGACCTAGAAGGGACTCAATATGTATTTATTGAATGAATGAAGAGGTTGCCTCCCTGAAGAGGAAATTTGACCTGAGACCTGAATGGTGAGAAGCAGCCAGCATTTGAAGATCTGAATGAAGTTATTCCAGGAGAGGGAACAGCCAAGACTCTTAGGCAGCAACAAGAGACTGGTAGGGACTCTGCATGGCCGGGGCACAGTGAATGAGGGAGAGTGGAGTCAGGAGTTAAGGACAGAACCACAGTCTAGGGCATTGTGGGTCATGGTGAGGAATACTGTGTTTATTCTGAGGGTCCTGGGAAACCTTTGGAGGGTTTTCATTAGAAGAGCTAGCTAACCTGACTCATGTTTTTAAAATATGATTCCCACTCCCATATGGACAGTGCAGCGCAAGCTGGCCAGAGCCAAAGCGAGAAATTAGTAAAAAGGGCATGCAGACAGGCCAGGTAAGCTAGGTAAGTTGTGACCCAGTCTAGGATGAAGGCAAGAGCAACTAGGTGGATCCAGAGCAGGGATTGGGGTCAGAGGCTGCTTAGAAGGCAAGGAGGGAGGGCAAAGCGGTCCACACTCAGGAGTATGCTCTCAAGACCCGACCACTGCTCCTGCTGGTTATTTTATCGCAGCACCTTCCAAATGTGTAAGTGCTGAGAGAAATTTCTGGCTATTCGGAAGATGGTTGGAGATTAGGGGGACTTCATGGAGGAAAAAGCATCTTTAGCTGTGAAAGAATTTTCTACACGTTACCCGCAGCGTTTCCTCCACTGCGAAAAAATATTCGGGTAAGGCCCCAGGTAGCTGCACCGCAATGATGCTCCTGGACTAGGGTGGAGAGTCCAGAAATCCAGGCCCCTCCTCCGAGCCTTTAGGTCCCCCGCAGTGTTACAAACGTCCAGAGCAGGAGGAGCCCAGCTAAGGCTAGGAAAGCAAGGAATAGAATCCAACCAGGGAGGAGTCCAGCTAAGGGAGGGGCCAGTAGAGGAACAACTCACAGGGTGACTGTCCAGAGGGGGAGGAGCCCATCTGGGGGCGGGGCCAGAGAGGGTGCCCCGTGGGAAAGTCCAGAGGAGGAGACCACCTGGGGGACGGTCCGGAGAAAAAGCAGCCCATTGGGGAGGGTCCAGGAGCGGAGGGCGGGGGAGCCCAGCTGCGGGAAGGTCCAGAGGAAGAGAAGCCCACTGGGGAGGGTCCAGAGGGGGAGAGCCCAGCTGGGGGAGGGCCCAGAGGAAGAGAAGCCCACTGGAGAAGTGGGGGGAAGGAGCCTACAGAACAGAGTCCAGAGTGAGAGGATCCCAGCTGGAGGAAGGTCCAGAAGAAGAGAAACCCGCTGAGGAGAGTCCGGAGTGGGAGAAGCCCAGTTGGGGAAGAGTCCAGAGGAAGAGAAGCCCACGCGAGGGAGGAGGGGTGAGGGGGGGAGGGTAGAGAGTCCAGAGGGGGAGGAGTCCACTGGGGAGAGTCCAGAGTGGGAGGAGCCAAGATGGGGGAAGTTCCAAAGGAAGAGAAGCCCACTGGGGGAGCGTCCAGAGCGGGAGGAGCCCAACTGGAGCAGGGTAGGAGAGGAAAAACTTCAGCCTGGTACTGGGCTGGCTGCCAAGCCCAGGAGTGGGCTGTGCTCACAGATGCCCTCTGGCTGTGTTGGACAAGGATGGCCACCCACCACACCAACCAGGTCCAACCTGTTGGGTCCCACCAAAAGCACGGGCAGAGACAGACACGGATGGCAGCAGACCTGTGCCGCAATCTCCAGCCAGTGATCATGAGGGCTGACCATTCAGTGGGTGCCGGGAGGGAGGTGGTGCTCATACAGGCAAAAGCAACCTTTCCGACAAGGACCAGAGCTCCTCGGTAAACAGGGGCCTCCTCAGAGGCCACAGAGGGATCTTCTAGAAGCAGGCTCCTTGGAAAGAGAAAGATTCCCATGATCATGTTCATTTAACCCAGCATACCTCCCTCCTTTTCAGAAACCAACTCCAACCCACAAGGGGTGAGGCAGTTTTTAAAGGCCGCTCAGAAAATTTGTCTTCATACTCCTGTCCCAGAGACACGAAAATGTCTCGCCTCCCATTTACATAACCTAGGGAGACCCTATCACAGAGCAAGAGACTTGCCCAGAGGAGCCTGAGGTTCATTAAAAAGCCAACAACTTCAGAAGAGAACAAACACATTCTGTCCCTGCAGGGTCCCTCTCTGGTAGGGGACCTGTGCCAAGACGGGCAGGTGTCAAAGCATGTGACCTGGTAAGGGAAAGGGAGCAGAGTTTTGAATGCCTTGAATGTGGAGCTCCATGGGGAAAGGGGGTGGGGGTGACTCAGACTGAGGGGTTTGGATATCAGCCTGGGAGGATTTTTGTCAGGAATTCAGGAGAGAGATTGAATGTCCTAAATTTGACCACAATGTCTCCGTTGTTCCAGGAATCAACACACTAGACCCCACATGATTATTCGCGGAAAAAATTCTCATCCTAGGAGGCTGGCGAGCAGTGTGCAGAGACTGACAGAATAGGACACAGGACCTGAGATGGCCACAGGATGCCTCCCCATCGGTAACAAGGAACATGCATCCCGTGGGGCATCCGTAGTGTGTCACCTGTCAAGGACTCAGTGGCCCCATCCCCACCCCAGAGCTCTGCCTTGAGTCCACCTGAGCAAAGTCTCCACCTCCAGAACGAGTTCGGGTGAGCTGGAGTCACTGGCTATGAATGGGAAGAACCAGGAGCTGCCGGGGCAGGAATTCTGGAATGTCCTTCCATGTCTGGCACCTTGAGTAATGTACCTTGCCACCTAGCCATCCACCCAGGACCCCGGTGTTCCCTCCAAAACCTAGAAGTGATTCCTTCACTCCCTTTTTGAAGAGCTGTCCGTTGCTCCCCATACCCTATGAGATAAGGAGCAGCCACAGGAGCTTGACCTTCAAGGCCTGTTAGCCTGAATCCCCTTCACCAACCGCCAACCCCACCTCACCGCCAGCCCCCAGCTCCACATGCCCTTCTGGTCTCCAAGCCTGGACTCTTCATGCCATAGTCTGCAGACCCCTGTGTGCCTGATATGGCCAGCAGGGCCTCGGGTACCCATTAGGAGGCAGTAGAATGGCAAGAGCTTGGGCTTCCAGGTCTTCAGACATGGAATCATATCAACTAACTCCCAATAGGGACTCAGGCAAAGAAGGTACATGCCTATAAACTAGGGAGGTCATGTAATGATGTAGAAAGTCATGCTTCTGCAGAATGGGTTGGGGGGGGGGGTTCCCATCACCTTCTCTGCCCTTCACTTAGCTGGCCACCTTCCCTTGGGCTTTGCCCCAAGAATTGGCCTGACAACCTCGGTGGGTCCAATCAGAGTGAGCCTTGGGTTTCCTGGGATAGAAAAGTCCCCTATCCCATGGTGCCTTGGCAAGAGATGGTGAAGGTGAGTGGTCGGGAACTGGCTATAGCTGCTTCCTTCCATGTGGGAGCCAAGCTAAGGATTAATTCGGCAGTTGGAGATGCCAGAGCCAAGAGAATCCCAGGGGCCAGAGCCAGTTCTTCATGACATCTTTGGAATGATGATCAAGCCACACCTGCAGCCAATTTTCTCTGGATTTGCCAGTAACAGAAGCCAATGGTAAGCCACTTTAAGTGGGGTTTTCTGTGACTTCCAATTAAGACCCAGTGGGCCCCACTGCCCAGCCTTGGGTGTGAGCCTGGTATGCCAGCCGTCTATAGGGACCTACTTCGCAACACTTGCCCTGGGGTCATCAGGCAGATGGCTACCTTGCCTCCTCCTCCTGCCATCCCATCTGCTTTCTTGAATGCTCAAGACAGAAACCATAATATCAAACGCACATTTGCATACTCAGAACCACTCCTGGTGTGCCCCACACACTAGCACTCAAATGCATAAGCCAAATTAATGGTCGCTCCCAGATGGAATTGAAACAGAATTTGAAAGTAGACATGCACTCCCAGAATTCAGACTGCAGGCCAGTTTCTACTGAATCTCTTCTCCAACTAGGAAAATATAAAGGTGTTGAGGGAGGATTCTGGAGAGATTTAGGGTACATTTATTTGAAAAGAGCCACTGCTGTGTTGCATGAATGGTCCCCCCCACTCCGGGGGTGGCTGTGGGATGCTGCCTCCTTCACCTCTAGTCTAGTGAGGGCGCTTCCATGGGGCCACTTTCCAAGTGGAGGTCATGGACACTGAGGACTGGGGTCTGACCCCCACATGGGAGCCAGTGCCAGTAGAGTCATTGCCACAGGCACACATTCTGGAAACAGCCTACCTCCCCAAGTCCCTCTGAGCCAAGGATTCCGGATGCCCCAGATGTGCTGGTCCCCAGTATGAGAAGATGAGGGACTGGGGGGAAGGAAGGGTCTGCATGCAATGAGCCTGCAGAGAGCCAGAAGCTGGACACACCTGGAGGGGCTGGTAGAGGAAGCCATAGTTGCTCACCTGCTCAACAGCCACAGCCACTCCCACTGCCCCCATCCTAAGGCTTCCTCGGACAAAGGAACTTTCCATCCCAGGAACCCCGAGGTCACAGAGGCTTTGAAGAGTCCAGCAGGGAACCTTCCAGCAACTGTCCCACAGTACACATGAGAGAAACAGCCCAACATTCAGGCCAAGAGCAGGAAGCCAGCCCACCCTACCAGGCAAGATGAGGCTGGGGGTTGGGGAAAGCTGTAGTAAGAAACTGAGAAGAAGCCAACCCCACTGAGTTCCTGAGGCAGGACCCCAGCCAGAAGTAGGTGTGAGGTGGGACATCCCACCACATGTAGAGTTTAGTTACTACCTGGAATGGGGCATGCTAACTTCTGATGGAGTCTTGTGAGAAGCCTGAGACCTGCCCACTTCCCCTCCAGGAGGGCGGACTTCTCTCCACCTGATACATTTTAAAGGGACAGTAGCAGAAAAAATATCGCAGCATCATTTTGGTTCCCACATGAGGGCTATTTGCTCCCCAGACCAGCTGGACACACATTTGCCTTCCACCAGCTTGACCTGAGGGTGCCTATCCCTTACGCTTCCACCAGCATCAAGTTTTATGGCATGCATTTCTTAAAAACAGCAGAATAATGTGTAAGGTGATAAGGTCCTTGGGCTTGGAATTTCCTTAATGACTTGCAAAGTGAAACACTCCTTGAGACATTGGTTTATTGCTCGGTTTCCTTTTTAAATACAGTCCTTTTTCACTTGCTTCAGACACTTTGTCCTGGAGGAATACAGCTATAACGAGCCCTTATATTTATATTCACTTTCCCCATCATCTTTTGGAGTTGTTATTTCCCATCTATTGCTGCTTTTAATCTTGGTTGTGTCCTATCTCATCTTACAGAGCCGCCTTGGCTTGGCTGTCATCCCAAAACTCGTCGTCAGTGGTCAAGGCTCAGGCTCTGAGGCCCACAGCCCGAGTTCTAAGCCAGTCAACTCTGCTTCATGATCCCCGACAAGGTTCTTACCACCCCCACCCCCCCACCCCCATCCAAGAGTTAAGATCATCACCTGTAAGGTACAGATAGCAGCTGGTGGCCAGGAGCAATAAAAAAAACAAACAAAAACAAAAACAAAAACAAAGCCTATGTAAAATACATCACATAGTAAGTACCTAGCTCCTATAATAAGCATTTTAAAAAAATGTATACTCTCCTGTGATCACCACTGTCCCTTATAATTTTTTCCTTCCAGAGCAATGACTTTTCCTTTTTTTTTTTTTTTTTTTTTGGAGTCAAATTCTTAAATCACAAGGAATACATCACAATGTCTGGGCTAGGACTGGGTGAAGGTGTCTTTTACCTTAGATGAAGATACAATTTCCTCCCCACCTACATTTATTGATTTTGTGGTTCCTCCATATAGGAACAAATAACTTTTGTCAATTTATTTTTAAAACCTGGAATTTGGGGGCACCTGGGTGGCTCAGTTGGTTGGGCAACTGTCTTCGACTCAGGTCATGATCCCAGAGACCCAGGATTGAGCCCCACATCCGGCTCGCTGCTCGGCGGGAAGCCTGCTTTTTCACCTCTGGTTTGCCATTTGGGGAGTCAAAAGTAGTCCCTCCCCAGTCCTATATCACAAAGATGTCGTCCTGCATATTCTTCTGTCAACTTCTCCCTTCCCTCTGTTAACCTTTAGTTCATCCCAAGATCATCTGGCTATTGGGGTGAAGTAAAGTCCAGTTTTAAAATGAGTCAGTTTGACATCGGCCATAGCAACTTCCCCCTAGATATGTCTCCTGAGGCAATGAAAACAAAGGCAAAAATTAACTACTGGGACTCCATCAAAATAAAAAGATTCTGCACCGCAAAGGAGACAATCAACAAAACTAAAAGGCAACCTACAGAATGGGAGAAGATATATGCAAATGACATATTAGATACAGGGTTAGTATCCAAAATATGTAAGGAACTTATCAAACTCAATACCCAAAAAACAAATGATCCAATTTAAAAATGGGCAGAAGACATGAACACATCTAGATGGCTAACAGACACATGGAAATATGTCCATCATCACTCATTATCAGGGAAATACAAATCAAAACTACAATGAGATACCGTAACCTTACCCTAGTTAGAATGGCCAAAATTAACAAGATAGGAAACAAGTTTTGGCAAGGATGTGGAGAAAGGGAAACCCTCTTAGACCTTTGGTGGGAATGCAAACTGGTGCAGCCACTGGGGAAAACTGGAGGTTCCTCAAAAAATGGAAAATAGAGCTACCTTATGATCCAGCAATCACACTACTGAGTGTTTACCTTAAGAATACAAGAATATTAATTCAAAGGGATGTTTGCACCCCTGTGTTTAGAGCAGGATTATTTACAATAACCAAATTATGGAAGCAGCCCAAGTGTCCATCGATAGATGAATGGATAAAGACATGGTGTATAAAAAAAAAAAAAAAGACATAGTGTATATACATCGTGGAATATTATTCAACCATAAAAATGACTCATCATCTGCAGAAACATGGAACTAGAGGATATTATGCTAAGCAAAATAATTCAGAGAGAGAAAGACAAATACCATATGATTTCACTCATATGTGAATTCAAGAAACAAAACAAGCAAAGGGAAAAAATAAGACAGAGACAGACAAATCAAGAAACAGACTCTTGGGGCACCTGGATGGCTCAGTTGGTTAAGCGACTACCTTCAGCTCAGGTCATGATCCCGGAGACCGGGGATCGAGCCCCACATCAGGCTGCCTGCTCGGCAGGAAGCCTGCTTCTCCCTCTCTCACTCCCCCTCCTTGTGTTCCCTCTCTCGCTGTGTTTCTCTCTGTCAAATAAATAAATAAATAATCTTTAAAAAAAAAAGAAAGAAAGAAAGAAACAGACTCTTGGGTGCCTGGGTGGCTCAGTGGGTTAAAGCCTCTGCCTTCTGCTCAGGTCATGATCTCAGAGTCCTGGGATGGAGGCCCGCATCGGGCTCTCTGCTCAGCAGGGAGCCTTCTTCCTCCTCTCTCTCTGCCTGCCTCTCTGCCTACTTGTAATCTCTCTCTGTGTCAAATAAATAAATAAAATCTTAAAAAAAAAAAAAAAAGGAAAGAAAAAGAAACGGACTCTTAATTACAGAGCACACTCTGATGGTTACCGGGAGAGGGTGGGGGTGGGAAAAAGGTGATGGGGACTGAGGAGGGCACCTGTGCTGAGCACCAGGTGTTGTATGTAACTGTCCAATCACTAAGCTGTGCACCTGAAACTAATATAACACTATGTTAATCAACTCGAATTAAAATAAAAGCTTAAAAATTTTAAAAACAAAGTGAGCCAGTTTTCCCAGCCTCACCCATAACCCACCCTTTTCCTTTTTCTTTACGGCACCACCTGCATTGTATATCAAGTTCCCAGATACACCTGCTCTATTTTACACTCTCTATTCCACTCCACCGGCATGCCAGGCTATCATCTCTTGACCAGCCAGGTGGTCCAGGTCCACAGCCTCTATGATATGACATGACATCTAGTCCAGAGCAGTTTGGAAACAGTGACTTACCGCCTCTTATACCTTGATTCTTCCACATAAATTGCAGTTAAGTTTTGTCCATTCCTCCACAATTCCAGCTGAAAAACTGATCCGATTGCATTTAATGCCTAGAGGTGTCTGGAGAACTCAAGGGCCTTATAGTATTATAGCATTAAACGTCTCATCCATGCACATGGTGATTTCTCCATTTGGTAATGTCTCCCTTTACATAATTTACTAGAAGTTTACTTCTCTACAGAAAGGTCCTGTGCATTCTGTTAGGTTGACTTCAGGATGCTTTCCTTTTCTAATTTTATGTATTTAAGAGAGAGAGTATGGGTGGAGGGGAAGGGACAGAGGAGGAGAGAGAAGCAGACTCCCTGCTGAGCAGGGAGCCTGACTCAGAGCGCAATCCTAGGACCCTGAGATCATGACCTGAGCCGAAGGCAGATGCTTAATTGACTGAGCCCATCCAAGCACCCCTCAAGATGCTTTCTTTGCTGTTGTAAATGGTGACTTTTTTCAATTTCTAGGTCACTTTTTATTAAGAATTTCTGTAAAGTATTTTATGGTATTCTTTTAATATTAGCACTTCTACAGTACATTTGCTGTATATGTGGTTTTTGTATTTCATTTTTCAGTAAAGATACTTTGATTGTCAACATCTCATCATTTGATAAGACCAATGGAGGGTTCGGATAGTAGCCAGCTGTTTTTTGAATTGTTTGGAGAGAACCCTGTAAATTTGTAGTCCCAGAGATAATTTTGCTATTGCTTCAATACTTGAAATTTCAAAGGTCCTGTAAGTGCTGATTCTCTTACAAAATCATGTTTTAGCCAAAGAGTCTTCTGTATTTTCCACTCTGAAATTGAATCAATAAAGAAAGAGCTTTGTTTTTTCAGAAAAGGTATTTAGAGGCTTTGCCTTCAGTCCATTTCCCAGTTTATTATAAAGGACAGAACTCAGGAATGGCCAAATGAAAGAGTTGTAGAGGGCAAGGGGTGGGGAAGGGACAGAGAACTTCCATGACCCATCTGGGCATGCCACCCTCCTGGCACCTCAATGTGGACACCGACCCGGAAGAAACGTGACTGACTTTTCCAGTTGGCTATTGCTGCTGTAGAGGTTGTTGGTGGCAGTAAGCTGATGATGCATCCATCCAGAAATCCTGCTTGAGCTCCTTGTTAGTTCTATTATTTTTGTCTGTTGAGTCAGTCATTTTTAATAGATACACGTTATCATTTGCATAGAATGAGGACTTATCTTTTTCCTTCTAATCCTGAAGTTCAGACTTTTGCCCTTTTCGTTCCTTAGAACATTTGTGGAGACCCCAAATATAGGGTTAATAGTGGGGGTGCTATGAGTCTGTTCCTGCTCACAGTGTGAAGACGTCCAGAATATCGTCAGCCAAGTATCCTGTTTGCTGCAGGCTTTTGGAATACAGTAGTTGTTATGATGAAGTTCAGGAAGTTTCTGTCTCTTTTGTCTAGTTTTCTGATAGATTAAAGCAATTATATGTAGGTACTGGACGGTATTTTTCTAAATCTACTAAGATAATTAAAATCAGCATTCCTGAAAATACAATATTTAAAAACCAAGCATGCACATTTTTCCCATGAACACCTAGAAAAAGCTAAAGGAACCAAGATGCCTCCTCAGCACCCCAGGGGACCCGTCTGCAGAGGTGGAGTCGCCCCTGAAGGGGAAGAACAAACAGGAGACAGCAGGAAAGAGAGGGCATTTCCTATCACACTAGAGGAGTGAGGGGCCACCAGGCTGGAGGAGGACTGTTTGCTGTGGTCAAAGAATGGAGTGGGGGTTTCAGGGTGACCACTTTTCATGGTCTCATGGGATCAGGGGGTCAATTGCCTGTCCCCATCCCTCCCTGTTCAAACCCAGAACTTCAGCATCCTGTGTGTCTCACAACGGGGCAGGCTGGAGTCAGGCTCACCAGGGTGAGATGTGAGGAAAGAGTCCATGTGGGATGAATGGCTGCATGGACTAACCCTCTTTCTCCCCTTCACAACCCCTGTATTTGCTGAGCGCCAGACATCTCTAATCTCAGAAGAGCACAGCCCGAGGACTCAGAATACAGACAGTCCTTGGGGGGTCATGCCACTTGGTCAGAGGGCAGCTCAGGGCCATCAAGTCCAGACCATGGTGCTCACTCTGAACCATGTTTCAAACTTCCGGAAAGAGACTGCCCAACCAGGAAATCTGCTCTCCAGTGGCCACAGACCCCATCACCATTCTCTCATTAAACATCTAGCTTGATTCATTTATGTTGCATATCTGGACCCTCTGAACAGTGGAGTGTGCGAACCTCCCTTAGGCACAGGTCAAGGCTCTCCCCACCTTTACAAATCCAACAGATGGTTGGTCTGATCTAGCGCACAGGGCTTCCACGCGGAATAAACCACAGGATCTCCATTTAGGGTAGAGTTCAGAACCCCTAGACGAGTGCTGAGAGCTGAATCATATGGTAGCCCAGGCGTATGTAAAGTCAGGTCCTTCTCCTCTTTGAGATTTCTCTCAGTAACTTGCTGCTGAAGGATCTCTTGCCAGAGCACTCAATAAAATGAATCATTTCAGATTGGGCTCAGACAACCACATCAGAGCCAACCTCTCAGGGAGTCTGTTTATTTAATTGCCTGGGGGCGCCTGGGTGGCTCAGTCAGTTAAGCAGCTGCCTTCGGCTCAGGTCATGATCTTAGGGTCCTGGGATCAAGCCCCAAGTAGGGCTTCCTGCTCAGTGGGGAGTCTTCTTGTCACTCTCCCTCTGCCCCTCCCCCACTCATGAGTGCACTCTCTCTCTCTCTCTAAAATAAACAAATAAATAATCTTCTTTTTTTTTTTTTTAATTCCCTGCTGGTGCCATGTGGCTAAACCCAACCCAGTAGGAGATGCACTGGCTCAAATCAGTCTCCAAGATTTGTTTATGAACAAGACAGATGACACCAGGATGCCATCTCTCTGGATCTCATCTGTCTCCCAGGCTCCTAAATTTCAAGGAGAAAGGTGACCAACTCAAATGCACATGACAAAACAAGTGAGGTTGGACATGTACAAGAAAAAAGCACACTGCCCCCTGAGTATCCTTTTCATTTGTGTAGGAGACATGAGTGGAGAGACTGAGATATAAGGAAAACAACAGCATAAGTGTGAAGATAAATGGCAACCATCAGTCTGGCCAAATGTTGCTATTTGTCAATGCCCTGTTGACAGATACGATTTTCCAGGGCAGTGGGGAGACTGTTTTTAAATGAAATCTTCCAATGTTTTTTAAATGCTGGTTCCTTAAAAAAAAAAAAAATGTGGGCTATGTCTACATCCACCACGATGGAGTAACTGGTATCAGACTTGTCCCTCTGCTGTCAACAGATATAATGAGACAAAACACCTGATGTTAATGTTGTCAGGCGCTGAACAATCACCAGCCCATGATGGCACCCCTGAGAGAAGGAAGCACATCAGGTGAGCCCCATGTGCCCTGTGGCTCTTGACCAAGGACAATTTCCTGACCACAGCATGTGGAGTCCCAGCATGTCAAGTAGAGAGAGCACAAATGCTGCACTGAGGAAAGAGACATAAGAGTTTGGGTTGCCAAAGCACCGGAAATGTAAAGCGTTGGATAATGTACAGAGGGGCATCACAGATTTCTGGCTGAGACCCACGCTGCACGGGTACAGAGAAAGAAAAACCCACGGGAAATCAGTTGACACACAGTTGAAAGTAGAACTGAGATACTGAAAGTCACACAGTGCTAGGAACCAATGGGGTTCTGCCCCAATCCCATTAAGGGAAAGAAACTGAATTAAGACATTCATCTGAGATGCAGTATATACCCCACATCTCAAGAGTTAGAAACATGTCCTGGAGAAGTGGTTCTCAGAAGGAAGGGGTGGTTTGGCTCCTCCCCCAAGACTGACTTTGCCAATGTCTGGAGACCTTTTAACAGTCGCGGTGGCAAGTAGTACTGCCATCTAGTGGGTACAGACAGGGAATGCTGCTACACATTCTATAGTACACAAGACAGTCCCCATAACAAAGAAGTTTCTAGACCCAAATATCAAAAGTGTCAAGATCGAGGAGTCCCACCTAGAGTAAGTGCTACCCTACACCCCTGCACCAGCTGGTAGCCTGCCTTCCAGATGGTCCCAAATAATCCTCACTTCTTATTATTCATACCCTTATACAGTCCTCCCATGGAGAAGCCTGAGAAAAGAGGGACAGAGTCCTCTGTCATAGCCAGAAATGAGCAGAGGTCTGCCTACAAGCAACTCAAAAGCATGTTTTGTAGCCACAGTGGAGCCTTACATGATCACGGCCCCAAATGTCAGCCTGAAAGCAAACTTGTGAGAGACTTTGACCCAGAACCACCAAGTCAAAGCACTCCCAGACTCCTGAACCTCAAAACTGAAAGCATCATAAATTTTGTTGTTTTGAAGTGCTAAATTTTGGGGTCATTTGTTACACAGCAATGCATCCACTGCTTCCCTGGCAAAGCCTCAAACCAAGCCTGGACAGGATCGAGAACTGCCAGTAAATTGTCTGCCAGAAAAAAATAAACCTCCAAACTCCTGGTAAGGAGTAAAACTAAGCCAGATTCCTTAAAATGTATAATTGACAATGTCCAAGATGCAATAAAAATTGCTGGGCATGCAAAGAAACAGGAAAATGTGACTCATGATCAAGAAAAAAAGCAGTTAACAGAAACAGATCCTCAGATGACCCAAATGTTAGAAACAGCATTATAAGGACTTTCAAGAGCTATTAGAAACATGTTTAAGAACTTAAGAGAAAAATAGGATCCTAATGAATAAACAGATGAAAAGGTAATCAGAGAAAGGAAAATTATGAAAAAGAAAAATGGGAATTCTGTAACTGAAAAAAAAATACTAGTAATCAAAAATTTACTAGATTGGCTTAAAAGCAAATTTAAAGTGTCAAGAGAAAGAGCCAATGAACCAAAGACAAATTCATAAAAATTTCCACTGCAAAAAAGAGACCAAAAATATTTAAAAACATGAACAGAATATCAGCAATCTGTACCACATTAGTCAACAGAAGTCTAATTCAAGTCTCAAGGGAGAGCAGAGAGAAAAATGGAAAGGAAATACTTCAAGAAATATAATGGCTGTGGCACCTGGGTGGCTCAGTAATTAAGCACCTGCCTTTAGGTCAGGTCATGATTCTGGAGTCCCGGAATCGAGCCCCACATGTGGATCCCTGCTTGGCGGGAAGCCTGCTTCTCCCTCTCTCATTCTCCCTGCTTGTGTTCCCTCTCTCGTTGTGTTTCTCTCTGTCCAATAAATAAATAAAAATCTTTAAAAAATAAATAATGGTTGAAATGTTCCCAAATGTAGTGAAAAGCATCAACTTGACAACCCAAAAATTAAATGAGCCCCCAAGAAAGATTAAATACAATTTAAAAACCACAAGAAAGCACATTACAATCAAATGGCTGAAAAACAAAGATGAAGAGAAACTTTTGTTTTTATTTTAAGAATTTATTTATTATTTATTTGAGAGAGAAGCAGTGATAGGGAGTATGAGCAGGGAGGAGAGGGAGAAGCAGGCTCCCCATCAAGTAGACAGCCTGATGGAGGGCTCAATCCCAAGACCCTGGGATCATGACCTGAGCCAAAGGCAGATGCTTAACAAACTAAGCCACCCAGGTGACCCAACGAGAAACTTTTAAAGTAATGAGAGCAAAATGACAAAGCAAATACAGGAGAGCAATGACTCCAATGACAACTGTATTTTCATTAGAAACAATGGAGGCTAGAAGATTAAAAAGTAACATCAAAATGAAGAAAGAAAACTGTAACTGAAGAATGTTATTTCTGACAAAAAAAATTTTTTTGTTAAGATTTTATTTATTTATTTGACAGAGAGAAACACAGCAAGAAAGGGAACACAAGCAGGGGGAGTAAGAGAGGGAGAAGAAGGCTTCCCTAATGTGGGGGTTGATGCGGGGACTCCAGGATCACGACCTGAGTGTAAGGTAGATGCTTAATGACTGAGCCACCCAGGCACCCAACAAAAATATTCTTTTAAAATAAGGATGGAATGAAGATATTTCAGATTAGCAAAAGTTGAAATAACTATTTGCCAACAGACCTGCACTATAAGAAATACAAAAAGGAAATACTAAAGAGAGTTCTTAGACTGAAGATAAATGACACCAGATGGAAACACAGATCTACAGGAAGGAATGACAAGCACTGAAAAGGATAAACATCTACACTTAAAACTCTAGTTTTCCCCTTAATTTCTTTCAAAGACAAATGTCCATTTAAAGCAAAAGTAATAGCATTATAAATTGAGATTTATAGCAGTGCCTGGTAAGATAGATAGGTAGAGGAGTGCCTAAGTGGCTCAATCATTAAGCATCTGCCTTTGGCTCAGGTCATGATCTTGGAGTTCTGGGATCAAGCCCCACATCGGGCTCCCTGCTTGGCAGAAAGCCTGCTTCTCCCTCTCTCACCCCCCTGCTTGTGTTCCCTCTTTGGCTGTGTTTCTTTCTGCCAAATAAATAAAATCTTAAAAAAAAAAAAAGATTGGTAGGTCAATAATAAATCAGTTGAGGTTTAATATATACAAAATATAAAATAAGGCAATAATACAAAGAATGGTGAGGAAAATGAAGTTATGCTCTTATTGTTGTTTTCTTTTAAAGATTTTATTTATTGGGTGCCTGGGTGGCTCAGTTGGTTGGGCAACTGCCTTTGGCTCAGGTCACGATCCTGGAGACCCGGGGTCGAGCCCCGCATCAGACTTCCTGTTGGGCGGGAAGTCTGCTTCTCCCTCTCTCACTCCCCCTGCTTGTGTTCCCTCTCTAGCTGTGTTTCTCTCTGTCAAATAAATAAATAAAATCTTTTAAAAAAATATTTTATTTATTTATTTGAGAGAGAGATCACAAATAGGCAGAGAGGCAAGCAGAGAAAGAGGCTGGAAGCAGGCTGCCTGCTGAGCAGAGACACACACACACAACCCCATGTGGGGCTCAATCCCAGGACCCTGGGATCATGACCTGAGCCGGAGGCAGAGGCCCAACCCTCTGAGCCACTCAGGAACCCCTCTTATTAGTTTCTTGTATTTGTGAAGTGTAAATAGTAATGTGTGAAATGAAACAATATTAATTATAAGTAGACTGTTGTAAGTTAAAAACACATAATGTAATCTCTAAAATTACTAAAAATAAAAAATGAAAAAGAGGACTAGCGTAGATGCCAATAGAGGAGATAAAAAAAGGAATTTTAAAATACTCAATCCAAAAGAAGCCAACAAAAGAAGAATAGGAACCCAAAGCAGATGGGACAAATATAAAACAAAAAACTAGATATAATACTTAAAACCCACTATAGCAATAATTTTATATAAATGAGCCAAACACTCTAATTAAAAAGAAATGATTGTCAGAATAGATTTTTTTAATAGATTTTTAAAAAGCAATGCCCAATTTTATGAATGTGAAATATAAATACACAGATAGGTTGAAAGTAAAAGAATGGAAATAGATGAAAATGGCAAAAAGAAGAAAGCCACTTATGGTTATACTGAAATAAGACAAAGTTGGAACACCTGGGTGGCTCAATCGGTTAAGCATCTGCCTTCAGCTCAGGTCATGATCCCAAGGTCCTGGGAAATCACAAAAAAACTTAGCACTGGTTGTACTTAATAAGTGATCTTCAAAATTCATAAAGTAAAACTGACTCAAGAAAAAAATTAGACAATTCCCAAGTCATAACTAGCGATTTTTACAGCCCTACCTCAGTAATTTACAGAATAAGGAAACAAAATCAGTAAAGATGTAAAAGTTCTGAACACCACTACCACCAATATTTATCTAATTGACATTTTCAGAGTGTCTCACTGAACAACTTCAAAATACACATTATTTTTCAAGTGCACATGAATGTTCACCAAAATAGATCATATGCTGGGCAGTAAAATAAGTCTCAGTAAATTGCAAAAGATTAAAATCTTCTCAAAGTACATTTCCTGAGCACAATGGAATTAGGTTAAAAATCAAAAACAATAATATATCTAGAAAATCACCCCAAATATTTGGAAAGCAAACAGTATACTTCTAAAAGGCTTATTTGACACAGAAAAATTAGTAGCAAAATCAGAAAATACTTTTAACTGAATGATAATGAAAAAATAACAAATTTTATGGACTGCACTTAAAGCAGTGCCTAGAAGAAAATTCACACTTCTAAATGTCTATAATAGAAAAAAAAGCAAAGATTAAAAATCAATAGTTCAATTTACACCTTAGTCTAAGAGGAAGAACATATTAATTCCACAGCAAGTAGGAAGAAAGAACAATAAAGAGCCAAAATCAATTAAATATAAAACAATAAACAGAGAAAACTAACAAAGTCAAAAATAGCTCTTAAAAAAAGGAAATATAATCAAAAAGTTTATGAAGAATTCAACAATTTAAATGAAATGGACAAATTCCTTGAGACACAAAATATGCCAAAAGTGACACAAGAAAAAAGAGAAAATATGAATAGCCCTTTTTTTCAGCATCCTATTGCTTCATAGCCAATGCCAAAACTTAGTAAATTAAAATAACAAAAGTAGCAATCCCTTTGCTGTTGCTAAGTTAATTGACATCAGCTGGGTGGTTCTTCTCCAAATGGTATTGGCTGGAATGACTCACTCCATTGCTTTCAGCTGGCAGTTGGGCCAAACTGGAAGTTCCAGGAATGAATTACTTACATGTCTGGTACCTCGGTGTTCCTCCAAATGATCTCTCCACTTGAGCTTCCTCTCAGCAATGTGGTCTCAGAGTAGTCAGATTTTTTTACACAATGGCTGACTTCAAGAACAAACAGGAGCTGCCCAGGCTCATGAGGGATGGATGTAGAACTGACAGAGCATCATTTTCTCGTATTCCATTTTTCAAAGCAAGTCTCAAGGCCACTCCAGCAACAGGAAGGGAGATCCACATAGAAGCAAGCACACAGAAAAGGAGGTGAGAGATGGCATCCAGCTTTGTAGACCATCGCCCACAATGTAAATCTATTAAAGAACTATAACTGGGCACGCCTGGGTGGCTCAGTCAGTTAGGCAGCTGCCTTTCGCTGGGATCGTGATCCCAGGGTCCTGGGATCAAGCCCCACATTGGGCTCCCCGCTCAATGGAGAGCCTGCTTCTCCCTCTGCCTGCTGCTCTGCCCACTTTTACTATCTGTCAAATAAATAAAACCTTTAAAAAAAAAAAAAAAAAGAAGAACTATAACCAAAACTTTCCACAAAGAAAACTCCCTATCTAAGTGATTTCACTGGTTTGAGTTCTACCAAATATTTGAGGACAAAAAATTACCAATCTTATACACATAGAGGCAAAAGTCCTCAGCATAGAACTAAACAGAATCTAAACAGAATCTTACAATATGTAAAAAATGACAATAAATCACAGCCCAGTAGATTCTAAGAGATGCAAACTCACCATTCAAAAACCAACTTATAATGCATACCACTGATGTAATTAATGAGAAAATCACACAATCACTTTGGTACGAAACCTGGACTGGATCCTGATGGCATAACCAAGTGGCACTCAGAGACTTTGAAGGATTGGAGGTTTATTTAACACTGGACTCAGAGGAGACTGTTCTCCAGAGGTCTGAGCCCCGAGCACAAGCAGGGAAGGTAATTTAGATCCTTCTACTTCTGCATACTTGATTCTTTTGGTGCACATAGGAAACAGGGTAGGGAAGAAGACCCAGAACAGCTTTGAGACAGGGAATGGAATTCCCTTGCTGGTTTGGTCAGTCATCTTAGGGCACAGTTTTTCCCTTATCATTCCCACCTTTGATGGCCCTTTAAACACCTAGTTTAGAGGGTTCATTATTATCTACTATGAGCCAATAACCCCACAAGGCTAGTATCTGGGCGGCAGCTCACCTGGTGACGGTGTTTTCTATGAACTTAGCAATCAATCCATCCTGAGGTTCCTAAGGTTACCCAATAATCAGTAACAATAACAAGTTCCTGGGAGAAAGTCCAATCAGAAGGGGCAGCAGCATAAGGTGAAGGATATCATGCTGATGATAGCCAGGGACCACGTCCATCAGTCAATGGGGTTCTTGCGGAAGGTGGAACCAGAGCAGGTCTGTAGGGTCTGGTTGGGCTTTCCGCTGGTGTGATTCCTCCACCAACTGGTGAGCCTTCTTTACTATAGAGTGGTGGACCCATGGGATGACACCTGAGACCTTGAGGGCAGTAGGGATGGTTAGAACAACAGTGTGGGGCCCTGTTTGCTGTAGTTTGAAGAGGTCCTTTCTAAAGCTTCTCAGTAGATGTGTCTTAAGAGTTTTTCCCAGGACTTGGAGGTGCTGGGACACTTCTAAGTCTCCAATCTGTTCGAGGTCTCCTCTAAGCCTGTTTATTATGGGGGATGGCCTGCCATAGAGCCTCTGAGGTGAATTATAGTACGGGAATCTTTTAAATATAGATGACTAGAATAAACAAGATCAATGACCTCCAACAGTTATGCTCTACACAAGTACGATGTTCACGTCCAGGCATAAGGGTAGGTGGGTTTAAAGTCTGATAGGTTTTAGGTATCATTTTAAGCATTGCCTGCTATTTATTTAGTAAGTCTGCCTCGCATCACCTATTGGGGGTCTTTGGTCTCTTGTCTAGTTTAGGTAAACATCATTCAAAGACAATCAGAACTAGAATTTAACATCCACAAAGGTGTGTTATTGAAACATAATTTTTCTCTACAATAACCCTCATTTGCAGAGATAGCCAAGTAAGACTAATATGTTTGAAAAACAAGTCCAGTTTTAATAAGTGGCATAGTTATTTACATAAGCTCAGCAAGATTGATCATATAGGTCTTTTAGAATCTGCTTTGTTGGAACTTTCTTAACGAATCTCTAGGTTGAACTTTTAGTAGCCTCTCTAGGCCAGAAGCCAAACCAAATACTTGCCATTAGATATGCCTGCAATACCTGTAGATTTGGGTGGCTTCCTCTTCATGAGGCCCCCAATATATCTTGAGGTTCCTTCACCTGCCAGGAAGTGGCATTCTTTACTCACCCACTGCGGCCGCTGGAAACTCTGTGAGCAAGGTATCAGGCCAACATTTCCAAGGAGCTTTATGGCTTCACGTTTCATAAAGTCAACCTTAGTTCCTTAAAGCTGTTTGGTCATATCTGAATCTACACTCGTCTCTCAAATAAGACATTCCAGTCAAAGCCTTGGTAAAATAACCAATGTTTTCAATGCTGCCGGTACAAGGAGAACAGATTCTTACTGAACAATTGCAAAAGACAAAAACTCAGAAACAGACACTGCCAATGATCCCATATGAGAGTTCACCACTATCCCACTGACAAGAAAGCTTAATTATTCTGTGACACACAGCACTTCAGTAGTCAGAACATTGATGATCTTGTCTTAATACATTAAAACTTTAGGAACAGCACATTACCTCCAGAATAGTTACAGCACCCACCCAAATGTGACCCAAGGCTTTATTATTTGTTTGAGTACTTCCTGAGTGACTTAGCAAATAAAAGTCCTATTAATTTAAGAAGACTTCATTTACAATTTAAATCTTGAGATGTTTGTTAAAACCTTGGAAAGTTTTTAGCACAGGCCTAAATAGGATTAGGGATGTTAAAGCCCTTATAAAGCCAAGACAGAGGAAACTGGTTTTTCTGCCAGGCAGAAAGAAAACAACTATTTGCTTATTTGCATTTTCTTATCAAGCAGACCAACAATTGGAGAATACTTCGTCTTTTTCAACAGAGAGAAAGCTGACTTTCTTTTTTTTTTTTAAGTTTTTTTTTTTTATTGTTACTTAAGTTTTTTATTTTCCAGTGTTCCAAGATTCATTCCCCATTCCCCACACCCAGTGCTCCACGCATTAGGTGCCCCCAGTACCCACCACCAGGCTCTCCCATCCCTCCACCCCCCTCCCTCCAAGTCCCTCAGTTTGTTTCTGTGTCCAAAGTCTCTGTTGTTTCATTTCTCTCCCTGAATTACCTACTTCCCATTTACTTTTCAATCTTATTCCAGTGTACTTTAAAATCCATTCAATTCAATTTTGGTCCATCCCACCCACAGCTAAAATTCTGTTCCAACGTTTTCCCTCCATAAACCTTCTACAACTCTCTTTTGCAGTCAGATTTTGTCCCAAGCCATTTCTTTCCAAACAACCATCTCATTTAGGACAAAATTACCTTCTTTTACCTTCAACAAAAACGCATTCCCATTCCTTATCTTTCTTGCATATCTCCTACTTTTCCACCTACAGAGTTGTTTCCCTTATTTCCATCAGTCTTACTTTTGGTTAGCAGAATTTTGCACTCCTTAGGAACCTTAATCAGTGAAGACTAAGGAGTAACCAACTATGAACTGTTACACCAGAATTCGTTAGATGGCAAAATTGTGAGCCAGCTAAGCCAAAACATGTTTACCAAAAGATTTAACTATCTTTGGTTTCTTTGCAATAAGAAGTCAAAAGCACAAGCTAGAGAAGACAGGGAATTTCCCAGAAACAAAGAGAGTTTCAGCAGCTGCTTGGGAATATTCCTTAAAGTCCCCGTCCAGTAGGACGCCTGAGATCATGACCTGAGCGGAAGGCAGAGGCTTAACCCACTGAGCCACCCAGGTGCCTCCCGCCCCCCATCTTAAACGTAAGGATGAGAACTCCTGTTATTTTACATTCTGCTTCTGTCAGGATCGAGTTTCCTGTGGATTGTCAGAGCTGCTAAATCAGGTATCTCCCCACACATGCCATTTATTAGAAGCAGGAGCACTGTCTTCCTGCAGCTCAGTTTTATGCCTCAGGTCAGAGAACTGCGTCCTGGGTCCCCATGCTTCCTGATGGGCTAATCCTTGTTCACAGCTCATCCCCATTGCTGCCCCTTAAGCCCCCTGGGCAGGGCCTCCCCGATAGGCTTTGTTTCCCTGTTACAGCCTTTGGGCTCTTTTACTTGGGTTACAAATATCCTAGTTTGGTCCTTCCTATTAGCACAGAATCGGACCTATGGGGGCAGAACTGGGACTATCTGAAGGCAAGAATCAATATATGGGAATTGGTCAGGGTGTCCAGGAGTCCCAACCATAATTCTGTAAGTGAGCTAGACAGTGGGTAGGTCTTAGGGGACCCTCAGAGGGCCAGTCCACCCCAAAGGTGGCCCATTCCAGTTCACATAATGTGCCTAATTTTCCAGGAGATGTTTTGATCCCATCATCTCCTGAGAATCCCTTCTTAGAATTTTTGAGCATACAGGGGCACCTGGCTGGCTCAGTCATTAAGGGTCTGCCTTCAGCTCAGGTCATGATCCCAGAGTGTCAGGCTAGAGCCCCGCATCCGGCTCCCTGCTCCGCAGGAAACCTGCTTCACCCTCTCTCACTCCCCTCGCTTATGTCCCCTCTCTAGTTGTGCTTCTGTCAAATAAATAAAATAAAATCTTTAATATATATATATATTTTGAGCATACAGTCCAACACCGTAAGTTTTGAAGATCTTTCACCCATGATGAGTAGGGACTCTCCTGTCCACCCTATGTGTTCCCTCCCTTTGTCACTGGTACAGAGACAAAGGGTGGGTGCCCCTCCAAAGGAGAGACCAATCAGATGCCCTCCTGTCGGTCCTCCCGGAGGAGACCTGGGTGCCTCTTGGTCTTAGCGAGTCCGTATAAACCCCAGAGTAGTGCCCGGGAGGACTCACCTTAGACCTTATGAGGTCACCACAGAAACAGGTTAGGGCCCACTTGGACTCTGCAGGCTTCTGGGGACTCTAAGGTTGCCCGCCCGTCAGGCCACAGAATCAGTCCGCCTGACAAGCCGGGTCAAACTGTACACTGACTCACGCATTCACTCCAGAAGTTATTACAGCTCCCCTCCCGCCCCGGGGGAGGTGGACAGCTAAGAGTTCTCTGGGAAGCGACCAGCTTCCCTTTCCACCTGACGGGTGGGCCTCACTGGGTCCTGGGGCCCCAGGCCTTACTGGAATCCGACCTCGGGACCAGATCCTCACCGGGAAATCTCCTCTGAATCCAGCGGGAACAGCAGGCCGGGGCTGGTCTGAGGCAGGGAAACCGCCCAAGATAAGGCAGGGCGGCCTTCTTCCTTATGATCCTTCATTCTGTCACCGCCCCACCATTGCCCCAAAACAGCGGGAACAATGAGTCAGCCCCGTTGGGTTTCCCGGTCACGGATCCTGACAGAAGAACCAAGTGGCACTCAGAGACTTTAGAGGCTCAGACGAGTGTTCTCCAGAGGTCTGAACCCCTGGCTCACGCAGGGAGGGTAATTTATACCCTTCTACTTCCGCATACTTGGTACTTTCAGGGCATGCGCAGGAAACGGGGGTAGGGAAGAAGACCCTGAATGGCTTAAAGACCGACTGGCATTCCTTTGCTGGTTTGGTCCGCCATCTTAGAGTACAGGTTTTTTCCCTTATCAATTTGAACACATGTGTGAAAGGAATTTGACAAAACTTGACATCAATTTATGACAAAAATTCCCAGCAAAATAAGAAGAGCAATGAAATTCCTCAATTTGATGAAAAAAGTTGTGAAAAAAAGTATAATTTGTATCATACTAAGTGGTGACATACTGAATGCCATCCACTGTCACAACACCCATTGACCATTATGCTTCATACTTTGATAAAGCATGAAAAATAAACAAAAGGCAAAAACATTGGAAGGAAGTCAATAAAACTGCCTTCATTCATAGGAAACTTGATTGTCTATGTATATGACCCTAAGGCATTTACCTCGGGGCGCCTGGGTGGCTCAGTCAGTTGGGTGTCTGCTGCCTTTGGCTCAGATCACGATCCTAGGGTCCTGGGATCGAGCCTCACATCAGGCTCCCGGCTCAGTGGGGAATCTGCTTGTCCCTCTCCCTCTAAGCGTCTCCCCTGCTCATGTTCTCTTTCTTTCATTCTCTCTCCCTCTCAAATAAATAAACTCTTAAAAAAAAAAAGAATCTACCCCAAATTACTGGAATTAATAAATGAAGTTAGCAAATTCAGATACAAGGTTAAAACAAGAATTGCATTTCAACACATGAGCAGTGAAAAATTCGAATATAAACATTAAAAATACTTTATTTATAACAGCATGAAAAAATATTACACACATACAAACATATTTAACAAATGATGCCTAAGATCTCCACACTGAAAATTACAAAACACTGCTGAAATTCAAGGAGATTTAAATTGATGGAAATATGTATCATGTTCATGAATCAGAAGACTCAATATTGTTAATCTGTGTGATCTCTCCAAATTAATCTTCAGATTCAAAATTCCTGTATTTTTTTGTAGATGTGAAAAGTGGATTCTAAAATTTACGTGAAAATTCACAGAACTTAAAATATCCAAGACAATTTTGAAAAAGAATAACAAATCTGGAAGCTAGTATCCAATTTTCAAGACTTACTATAAAGTTATGGTAATCCAAATGATAGTAGTTTGGGTAAAAAAAGATAGACATATGGATCGATGGAAAAGAACAGAGTCCAGAAATAAGCCCAGACATATATACCCAGCTGATTTTCAAGAAAGGTGCCAAGGCCATCCAATGGGGGAAATGCATTGTTTTTCTATTGCTGCATCACAAATTAACACAAATTTAACAGCTTAAAACAGTACGGATTTAAGGACACCAGTGGCTCAGTCAGTTAAGTGTCTGACTTTGGCTCAGGTCATGATCTCAGGGTCCTGGGATCAAGCCCAGTGTGTAGCCCCACATCCAGCCCTGGGTAGGGCTCTGCACTCAGCAAGGAGTCTGCTTGTCCCTCTGCCCCTCCCCCTACTCATACACTGTCTCTCTAACAAATAAATAAAATCTTTTTTAAAATACGGATTTAGGGGCGCCTGGGTGGCTCAGTTGGTTAAGCGACTGCCTTCAGCTCAGGTCATGATCCCAGAGACCCGGGATCGAGTCCCACATCGGGCTCCCTGCTCATTGGGAAGCCTGCTTCTCCCTCTCTCACTCCCCTTGCTTATCTTCCCTCTCTGGCTGTGTTTCTCTCTGTCAAATAAATAAAATCTTTAAAAAAAAAAAATAAAGAAAGAAAGGATGAATATCCAACTTTTGTAGCAACATGGACTGGACTGGAAGAGATTTTGCTGAGTGAAATAAGCCAAGTAGAGAAAGTCAAGTATCACATGGTTTCACTTATTTGCGGTGCATGAGGGGTAACCTGGAAGACAATGGGAGAAGGAAAGTAAATGGGAAGCAGGGTAATCCAGGGAGAGAAACGAAACAACAGAGACTTTGGACACAGAAACAAACTGAGGGACTTGGAGGGATGGGGGTGGAGGGATGCGAGATCCTGGTGGTGGGTACTAGGGACACCTAAAGCGTGGAGCACTGGGTGTGGGGCATGGGGAATGAATCTTGGAACACTGGGAAAAATATTTAAGTAACAATAAAAAAAAAAAGAAGAAGAAGAAGACGGACCTAGAAAAAAAAAAAAGAAAAGAAAAAAGAAAATCCCCTGACCAGAGGCACCTGGGTGGCTCAGTTGGTTAGGCAATTGCCTTGGGCTCAGGTAAGGATCCTGGAGACCTGGGATCGAGCCCCGCATTAGACTCCCTGCACCACGGGAAGCCTGCTTCTCCCTCTCTCACTCCCCCCTGCTTGTGTTCCCTCTCTGGCTGTGTTTCTCTCTGTCAAATAAATAAATAAAATCTTTTTTAAAAAAAGAAATAAAAAAGGAAAATCCCCTGACAAGACCATTTAAGCTGTGTAAGTGAAGTAATTTAGCTTAGTCTACTAAATAAGCAAAATTTAACAGGCTGCTTCTTGGAAATGTCTCTGAAAATCCTAAACGAAACTTAAGCTGTTACCCAAAGCTGTCATGAGGTAACTATTTTAACTAATCCCCTAACCCTGGGAAAACCCTCATGCTATTCCCAATCACTGGGAAAAATAAACAGCCTCTGTATTTTCACTGCATAGTCTGTCCTATAGCAGTAGACCTCCGGGCCTCATTCCACTGGGGGTTTGAGGGCTCCCAGTCTGCAGACTCTTCTTATACGCACCATAAACCCCTTGCTAAATACTATTTTACTGATCTGGTGGTTCTATGCATATATGCTCATTGAACCATATACACTAAAATTATTTTTTTTTTAAGATTTTATTTATTTGACAGAGAGAAACACAGCCAGAGAGGGAACCCAAGCAGGGGGAGCGAGAGAGGGAGAAGCAGGCTTCCTGCCGAGCAGGGAGCCCGATATGGGACTCGATCCCGGATCTCCGGGATCATGACCTGAGCTGAAGGCAGTCGCTTAACCAACTGAGCTACCCAGGCGCCCCTAAAATTATATTTAAATACAGTTGATTTTTAAAATGACACTATATAGACCAAATAAAGTATGTTTGTTAACTGGCTGAGACTCATGTTACCAGTTTGCAAACTGAGCTAGATGATCCAGTGGGGCGGGGAGCAGACTCCCCCAACCCTCCCGACCCCTTACATGTGGGCCAATTGCATTGTAAGTTCTTGGAGGAGACTCTTCACTGGATGCAGAGGTGGAAAGGGATGTGCGGTACCTGGGTGGCACAGTCAGTTAAGCATCTGCCTTCAGCTCAGGCCATGATCCTTGAGTCCCTGCTCAATGGGGAATCTGCTTCTCCCTCTGCCCCTCCCCCTGCTTGTGCTCACTCTCTCTCTCAAATAAATAAAATCTTTAAAAAAGAGACAGAGAGAAAGAGAGAGGGATGGGAGGGAGGAAGGAGGCAGTGACACCAATTGCCATCTTTCCCAACTCTTCATTTGGTCCAATAAAGGCCCTTCTCAGGGCCCAGCATCCTCTCTAGAGACTACTGTGGCTTGCAGTAAATGCAAGAGTGATAACCCCCTTTGCCAATGCTTGATGCCTCAGGCGCTTAGGTCTGTGAGCCAGGCGTCGCCTGAACAAACAAGTGTGTGCTCCATCTTATACCTCAGTAATGACAGGAATGTCCCCAGTATTTCTCTAATCTACCACCTCTTCCTGGACATACAAGAAGACCACACTCCCAGTCTCCTGTGAGGTGGGGTTGGGACCACGTGATTAAATCCTGGCCAGTAAGAGGTAGGCAGGAAGAATACACACCACCTCTGGAATTGGTCATAAAAAATAAATCTGTGTATTTCCCTTTTCTCTCTTCCTCTCCACAGAGACCTTCAGAGACCATGGGATCTAGCTGATAAGAGCGTCAAGAGGGAAATGACCCAGATTCCACAGTTATTTCTTGTCAAAAGCTAATGAAAAGAACCATGCAACACACTTCTGGCTTTGTGTTAGCAAGAAATACATGTTTATTGTTCTTAAACTCCAAGAATTGAGATTCGTTTGTTACAACAGCTAACCTAACTAATCTTTAATACAGGCACATTACACAGACTTTTGGGTATCTAGAAACTTATATTATTGTGAAAACCATCAAAAGAAAAAAGAAAAGTGTGTCAGTTCATGTTATTATTTTAAAAAACAACAATAAGCCACCTGGGTGGCTCAGTGGGTTAAAGCCTTTGCCTTCGGCTCAGGTCATGGTCTCAGGGTCCTGGGATCAAGACCCGCGTTGGGCTCTCCGCGTTGGGCTCTCTGTCAAATAAATAAATAAAATCTTTAAAAAACAACAACAATAAAATTCAACAGTTACCGAAAAAAGATACACCCAATTACAAAATGGACAAAAACAAAAACAAAAACAAAAACAAAAAACGTGAACAGATATCTCACCAAAGGTAGAGATGGCAAATAAACACATGGAAAAAACTGTTCAGCACCAATAGCCACTAAGAAATGCAAATGGAAAAGAGAATGAGGTATTTCTATGCACCTGTTAAAACAACTACAAGGAAAAAAATAGTGGTAACACCAAATTGTAAAAAAGAATGCAGAGATCTCTCATTCCTCACTGGTGAGAATGTAAAATAGTACCACCACTCTGAAATTCTACCAGTTTCTCACAAAAGTACACCTGCACTTAGCACGCGACCCAGCCCTCACCCTCCTAGACTTTCATTCTTGAGAAATGAAAACAGGTAGTCACGCCAAAACCCGTACGTGAGTAGTCACAGAACCTCTACTCTTTAATGATGGATAAACTCTGATGCAGCCATGCAACCGGACACCTGGCAGCAATAAAAAGGAATGAACTATTGGTTCATGCAATAACCTGATGAATTTCAAGGGAATTATGCTAAATGGGGAAAAAAGTCAATCTCAAAGAATATGTACTATATACTTTCATTTTTTATCACCTTCTCAAAAATGACAGAACTATAGAGAGGAAGGACAACTAAATAGTTGCTTGGGGACAGAGACAGGGAGAGAGGAGGAGGGGTGCGAATACAAATTGGTGGCACAGGGGAGTTCATTTGTGACAACGGATTTTTTTAAAAGCTTTAGTGTTCCTGAACACATCGGAAACATTACTAAGTATATCTGCTATTATCATTTCTTTGATAGAACATTTTCCCTCACAATTATATGGTGGTTTTCCCATGTACCTTTTCCTCTTTCATACACACATTCTAGATATGCATCAAACCATGTAACTAAAGGAAAGAATATTATCTGAGAAACAGCACGAGAAGGAGCGTTTCATTCCCAGGCATACTTGGCTATTATATTAACAAGGCATCTCTTCCATGGGAACCGGTCTTTATTTGCATGAACACTTTGCATAAAGTGAACATGAAGCCCCTTCTTCCTGGCGACTTGTTTGGATGTCCCAGAATAGAGCTACCGGCATCTCCAAGTCCGGGGTCTTGATCATGGTAGGGGTTACTGAATCTCTACATGGAATGGAATTACACAGAACTACACACGTGTGTGCACATTGGCACGTGCCCGCGCACACTTGCCTGCTCATGCGCACGGGGGCACACACGACTGCAAGTTGCAACTTGGCAGAAAAAGCCAGACTCTGATAATCTAGTTAACAGTATTACACTGGTGTCATTTTGCTGGCTTTTTATATCAAGCTGCAGTCCTGTAAGACATTGGGGGAAGCTGGGGCAAGCCTAGGAGGAATTCTATGTACAATTTTTGCAACGTTCAGTGAATTATTTAGAAATTAAAATTAAAAAACAAAAGCAATCGCAGGACAAAACACATGCGGAGATAATCCTATCCCAAGCACATACTTGCTGGGTCTGTGGGTTGCCCCATTAAGTGTTCTTAGTGTGATTCCTTCCTGGTCTGACTAACCAATGGCTCTCTTCTGTTTTTGTTTGTTTTTTTTTAAAGGATGTCTTTCTTTCTTCTTTTAAGATTTTATGTATTTATTTGACAGAGAGAAACACAACTAAAGAGGGAGCACAAGCAGAGGAAGAGAGAGAGGAAGAAGCAGGCTTCCTGCTGAGCAGGGAGCCCAATGTGGGGTCTCCATCCCAGGACTCTAGGATCATGACCTGAGCTGAAAGCAGATGCCTAACAGCTGAGCCACCCAGGTGCCCCTTTCCTCTGGTTTTAATAACATAGATGAGTTGTTATTTTTGTTTCTTCCCGGTAAGCTAGAATAGCAGCAATAGTCCCCACCATCTAGGCGCATGAAGCAAAGTTTTAGAAGCCAAGCTCTCCCACTGGGTCCCACCAGAACACAGAGAGCAGTTTTGGTCCCTTCACAGCATAAATGCTAACTGAGCCCCTACTAAGTGCCAGGGACTGTGCTCCATCCCAGGGCAAGTCTGCTTTGGGTGGCCCCTATGCTGAGCCTGGCAACACAGCAGGACTGAGCTCAGGGCTAGCAGGTGTACCCAGGTCTCTGGATGGAACAACTGGAGGAAGAGGAGCAGATGGGACAGGGGATAGCAAGAGCAAGTTTGGGATCAGATGGGACATCAAATGAGCAAATCCAAAGCTCAAGGCTTAGAGATACAGAGTGGAGGGCTATTCATCTACACATGGTCTCCGAGTCAGAGCTAGAGAGCGTCACCTGGGATGGTTTGCAGTGAGAGGGAGTGAGGCTCAGTTTGAAGACTGTATCAGGGAGGAGGAGACAGAAAGCTAGGCTGAGAAGGAGCAGAGAGAGCAGAAGGAAACAGAGCGGAATGTTGAATCGGGCACGCCGGGAGAATGCAGAGTGTTGAGAAAGTCTATGAAACCCCATGGAGGATCCATGAGATTGGAGACAAGAGCAAAAATGTGTCTGTGAGTTGGAGAAGTGCCAGTCACCCTTATTACACATGTACATGGGGAGCATATGGCCTTGGGGCTGCTTGATCCATGGACACCTAATTATGCTGACCTGGGTGAAGGACATGCACCATAACTCTGCCAAGCAGTGTGGGAGGGAGCATTTAGAAAGTGGCTGCTTGCTTGCCAGAAAGGGGACCCTCCCCCTGCATCTTTGGTTACCCTGTGGGTCCCCTGGCCCCCCACCTACAGTACGGCTTTCCTGGCAGTATACATATTCTGGAGGAAAGGGCCCCAGCTCAAGAATCACTTTGGGTTGGGTCTACCAGTACCCATGGCCCCTTGGCTTCCATCGGAGAGTCACCAGTGTGACTGACCCAGCCTCCCAGCTCTGGGGAGACATGGCTAGCAGTTTCAGTTACAAGATGAGTCCTGTGGTTGGGACATTTGCTGGAAGTTCTAGGAGAGAGGTCCTCTCCATCCACTGGAGTGAGTATGCTAGGAGCAGGAGCCAGAGCTCCAGAGGTTTATGTCCCTAGGGAAGAAGCCTCAGAGAGGACAGGGAACCGAGAAGGTCCAGGGGACCAAGCCCAGCCATACCAGGTTTTCCCATTCCTGGCAAGTTTCCCCACTTAAGCCCGTCAGGGACAGGTGTCTGAGAATAAACTGACCCAAGCCTCACGTCCTTCCATTTAGGACCTCTCCCTGCTGGGCCAGCCTCCCTGACCCAGGAGTTAGCCAAAAGCCCAGTGTAGCCAGCCAGGCTCCATCTGGACTCCCAGTGGCCACCATCCATGACCCCACCCAAGAACCGCAGACTTAATGCCTGAGCACCCCACCTCCTGAGGACCTGGTGGCCCCCAGCTTGGCCCCACCCTCACCCACTCCATCCCGTTTTCCCCAACCAAAAGTCTGGGAGACCCAGGAAAATGGTGCCTCCCCTATGGGAGAATTTTGTCCCCAAGACTCTAATTTAGATTCAAAATAGACAAAACCCAGGTTTCTAGCCCCCTTCCATGAAATGCCTTGGCCTGTGGGCTCCCAAATTAGGCAGTAAACTCTCCTCTGGGAATTTGAAGACACCCTTCCTGCTTATTCTTCAGGTCCTGAGTGGTTTTCACAGCTCATTAGAACCTCCAGGATGGAGCTGGCCTTCCTAACAAGCCCTGTGCTTCCTCGGCTCAGGGAAGCACTCCAGCCCTAATGAGTTTTCCTTGACCATAAACGCATACACTGAGGGTTAAGAGTGGGGAATTAGCATTTACAGAACATCCTTGTTTTAATAAGGCCAAGCAGGCACTCTTCCAGCGGGAGCCGAGCCGAGAGAAATGCCACCTGTAGGGGGTGGGGCTGAGCCCATCAGGACACCACACCTCTGTCTTTTCCCATGAGAACAGTGCCTCTCTGTTCGCTTCTTCTGCACCTGTTCCCAGCCCGGCTCCCAGAGCCATGCGATGGCAGAAGTGTGAACCAGCCCTCCTTCCTAGAGCTTCGAGGCCCAGAGGCAGAGGGCCCAAAGGCATCTACAGGGAGCACCCACAACAGGCAAGATGGAAGCCACGGAGGGGCCAGGAGAGGCCCACTTCCGGATCAACATGCCGGGCTTGCTGGCTGAGGCACCAGAACCTTCCATGAACCAGGTCACAGGGTGGGCCCTGCTGAGGGACCCAGGAAAGCTGCGTAGCCTCATGGCCTTGTGCACCCCCATCCACGTTGGGTATTAACAGAGTGGGCTGCCACTAGGCGCTGCCCCTCCAGCTCAGAGGTCAGGCCTGGGAGCAACCTCCTATGAAGCTCCAGGGTAAGCCTTGAAGACACTGGACACCCACTTTGGCCTGCTCTGGGAAACCCCCCAGGCTCATTTGTGGAGTGAGTCCTGGACTCAGAGCAGGCACTCGCAAGGCCTCATCCTTATAGGGGTGGCCCTGCGGACTGGCAGCACCCTGCTTTTCTCCTGCTGCCCCCACCCACCCACCTCCACCGGCTCCGGCTTCCTCCGGGCTGGCTGGGGAATCATGTTCTGAAAAACAAGCCATGTTCCCTGTGTACGTTAAACCCAGAGCCAGCAGCAGGACTGTGTGCGTGTCTGTCACAGAGCAAGCAGCTCTTGCCTCTCCGGCCTTTTGCCAGCCTTTGATTCATGCAACTCAGAAAATAAGAACTATTTTCATACAGTTCTGCCACATTTATTAAGGAGAAATGTGTTTAATTGATGGGCTCAAGCCTGCCTTCCCGCAAACCGGGCAGTGGCTCAGTCTCGGCCAATCTGTTCCTCCAAACTGATCTCAGTCTTTCCTGGGTCCAGGTCAAAAGCTCTAAACCCACTCAAACTTTATTGTAACCAGAACGCTCGGCCTCCAAGTGACCGCTTCTGGAAGAGAATTCCTTCCGAGTTTTGCTTTGGAGCCCTTCCCCCTACCATCTTGTTTCCATAATCCTGAGGCTCAGGCAATTAAAATAAAATATCCTTATAGTCTCTAGATGTTTACTAGACCAGCTGGTAATGAGCTAGGCAGGATCTTCTCTATTACATAAAGGAAAAGAACAAAGAATCAGGAATATGGAAGACATTCAAATGTCTTAATTAGTGCTTCCATCTGTAAAAAGTTTCTCCATCACTAACAGCTGCCCTCAGAGGCCTATCTTGGAAGATTACGGTCCCCAAAGGCCCAGTGTGGACGGCATCGGCATTTGAGAAGCCCGGGCTCTGGTTCCCAGCCCAGTCACAGATCTGCCCATGGGAATCGTGGGACTTTGGGACAATGAGAGCTGGCAGGGCCCCCTGAGTGGTCCAGGGCTCTGTGTGGGGGACTCTAGGGAGGGGAGAAGACCAGCAGGGCCTGTGAACGGATGTGGTCCGCAATGAGGAGTGCCCTGGGCCCCAGAGGGCTCCTCATTGAGTTGTCGGCTGCTTCCCTGCCACACCAGTGGCAAACACTAAACCTGCTTCCAGAAACTTCTCCAGCTTTGGCCTCTCCCTCACCCTCCCCAAAGGCTTATGTGGATTTCCTCTCAGCCTCCCTCCAAGCCTGAGCATTGGAGAGGCCAAGGGATGGACTGTCCTTGACCATGGGGCCATTCTGGACCCCATCAGGCTGGGTGGACAGGCTGGGCTTGTGCATGGGAGGGGACGTGATAGTGGGAAGGAAAGATACTGAGCCAGGTAGGAGAGTTCTTGGCCTTCATAGTGATGTCATCCCAGACAGCTTTCTCATAAGCACAGCCCTGGGGCCTGAGTCTTGCCCTGTGCCAGCACTCCATCACACTCTGTCACTCTTTACAGGTGATGACAGCCAGGCACAGAGAGGAAAACACCTACATCAACCAGCCTGTGGACAGTGGAGCCGGGATTCGAACCCTGGTCTCCCTGAGAACCAGGAGCTCTGTGCCCTGCACACACCCACACTGCCTCCTCCAGCCAGCAATCATGATGCTCAGCCTCCTAGACCAGTGACCTAGGCATGCTGGCCTTTGGGGGGCCGCCCTGAACCCACATTTGTGCTCACCTGTCCCCTCTGACCATGGGCCCCACCCAGGGATCTGCAGCCCAGGAAGAGAAGGAGAACTGCCTCACACGATTCTGAGCTCCGCACCCAGTGCTGGCCCGACACAGGGCTCAAGCTTAGTCGGTCCTGGCTGAACTCAACTGCAGGAAGGTTGGAAACTATTTTAAATGAAATGACAGCGGATGCTCTTTTAAAAGCCAGGAATAAGAGAGAAAGAGAGCAAATGGGACAAGCATGGGGCTCCCAACATGTCCAATTTAACGGTTCGAGAAGTTTCTACTATTGAAAAATAATTCTTTCCTATAAAGCATCTTGGTCGAATGTTGGACAGAGCCCTCTGTACTAGGCCAGGCTACTTTCCTGCGTTTATGGGTCTTCTGTCTTAAAGCTTTCAAAGAAAACTTCCAATATACTGGGCCCTTGGGGGACAACTCCCTCACTGGCCAAATTGCCCCAAAACCTGAAGCTTTCAATACCCAAACTTCAATTTGATTCAATGGATGTGCAGCATGTCTACAAGAAGAATCAGAAGGTACCCTTGCCTCAGAAGAGCTCACGGGAGAAGAAGGCTCAAAATCTCAGTGATAGGAGCTCCGGTCAATGCCCGACTAGATGTTCTTGTAAGAGCTGCTGCAGGTGGGTGGCGGAAGTTAGCTCAGGGCAGGGGCACAGTGGGAAGGAGTGGGGGGCTTCCCAGAGCAGAGGGCATTTTCCCTGTTCTTGAAGAAGGAGAATTTTTAAGGTCAACAAGGCAGAATACTCCATGTACAGAGAATAGCACGAGTAAGGGCCGGAGGACAGGAAATGACGGGCATGATGAGGCCAAAGGGAAGAAGGGAGCTTATCTAGGAACGAGCATGGAATAGGCAGGAGGGGAAGAGGAGCTGGAAGGAGACTCCAAACTGACATCAGTCCTATGGACAGACAGACGGACATGAAGGTGGCCGGCTCGGGATCATTTGAGCTCCCACTCCCGCTCCTCCCACACCACAATGCCTTTGTATTTCCCTCATCCACTTGTATGGGGATTTTTCCCCTTTTATTTTCTTTCTGCCATATTGGACGTCACAGAAGAATTGATCTGAAGGATCCAGAACCTTCCCCTTCATCCAACATAAAGGAAATGGCAGAGGGTGGCAGAGGGCAGCAGGGACAGCTGAGGATGGAAACCATCTACCCAAACTTGCTAGAAATATATCGAATTGAAAATCACTGATCAGGGACGCCTGGGTGGCTCAGTTGGTTAAGTGACTGCCTTCGGCTCAGGTCATGATCTCGGAGACCCGGGGTCCAGTCCCACATCGGGCTCCCTGCTTGGCGGGAAGCCTGCTTCTCCCTCTCTCACTCCCCCTACTTGTGTTCCCTCTCTGGCTGTGTTTCTCGCTGTCAAATAAATAAAAAATCTTAAAAAAAAAAAAAAGAAAGAAAGAAAGAAAGAAAGAAAGAAAGAAAGAAAGAAAATGACTGATCAACGCTGCTCTCCATCTTGGCCCTGCTGTCTGGGGTGGTCCCAGCCCCTACTGTCATGGTCTCCAGGAACCCTCCTCCCCCATGGATGCCTTTATTCACCTCCCTCTGTTTGCTCCATGTGGATGAACCCTGCAACCTGCCAGGAGACTGACTACTCTGAGCTCCCTCAGGGCAGGCACACAGGGCCAACAGGTGTGGTGCTTTCCAGAGCTAAAAAAGGCAGGCTCAGCAGCATCATTTAGTCCCTTGCAAATTCTCCCTGGCCTCTGGACAGCCAGACCTGAGTGGATGCCCCCTACTTCTCGTCCCCTGGATTCCCAGACCCTGCCATGACTGAGGCTGGGCACTGGTCTGCTTTCTCCAGGGAGCCCCAGGACAGGAACCTCTACAGTGGCCCCCCAGAGCAAGATCCTCGGTGCCAAGGCAGCCCCACAGAGCTGTGCCAGGCAAAACTGGGAGCTCAAGCCCCTACAAGGCCACCCATATCCAGGAAGCGGAGCCCAAGCCTGAGACGGCTCCACGCAGGGCAGGCAGGCCTGAGCTGGGGCCTCATCTTCTGGTTGAGGGTGCTGCTTCTGTTCAGGCTGACAGGAGCCAGGACAGGCAGGGAAAGGGGCACCGAGCAGGCGGGTCCAGCAGCCTTGGCCAGGCCCTGGCTGAAGCTTCCTGGGCCCAGGTCCCAGGACTGGCCTCAGGAGGGGAGTCTAGGTCCAGCTGACACTAGAGGCGAGGCCATCTCCCTGGGCGGCCCAGAGCAGAGGTGGAGATGGCAGCTGGCCCTGGCAGGAGATTCAGGGCCAGGGAGCCAGACCCCGACCCCAGCCCAGGGCCCAGTGCTTGGCTAGGGCCCACCCCTGAGGTCACGACCCGGGACAGGACCAGAGGCTGAAGATGAGACAGCAGCACTCTTCCTGGCAGCCCAAGCAAGTCAGAGTTTCCCAGGCCCGGCTCAGCTGCTTGAGGCCAGGCCGGCCCCAGCCCTGCAAAGGAGGGGAGTTGGTTCAATTGCTGTGGAAAAAAACAACACCCGAAGGAATGGGACAGTCCGCCAGGTCTGCAATAACCGTCCTGTCCTCAGGGCTGGCCAGCGGCCAGCAGTTAGAGGCTCCAGGCTCAGGGGCCCAGGATGCAGACACACTGACACTTCATTGCCGCTCCTGGGATACTGGCGGCCTGACAGCCTCCCCTCAGGCCCTGTACCTGGATCCTGGGACAGGCCCGAGCCCTCGGTGGGGACACCAGCTAGAGCGCAGCATCCCATCTGACCACCTGTGCCCTTGGTTTCTGTGATCTTCCCAGGGGACCGCCCCACTTTGAACCTCTGTTTCCTCATCTATGAAACTGGAACATGACATGAATACACGGGGCTGGGGACTGGCATGAGTGCCAGTCTCAGCAGAATGAATGGAAATACCCCAGGAGGCAATAAGCCGGTGGTTATTGCGGGTTATAAGCTATTTTCTGACATAGTTCTAAGGCCTTGACCCACCAAGTGACCTTGAAACCCAAGGATGCTCATTCCCCCCTGGGCAAGCTGGCAGGAGGATGGGCCCAGGGACAAAGGGCAGGCAGGTCAAGACCAATACCAGGGAGGCGTCCTCAGTTCCAGGAAGGAGAGCTGTAGGACATGGCCACCTCCCAGCCTGAGCCCTCGCCCTCATTGGCCAGAAAACGGCCCTGAGACCCAAATGGACAAAGGGCATTTGTGCTAGAGCCTTGGGCCCATTTAGGGAGTCAGAGAGGACTGAGTACCAATGCCGACCTCTTGCAACCCCAGTTGGGAAAGACAGCAGGTGCGTGCGGCATGGAGAGAAGCCAGCCATTCTGGCTCCTGACCCAGGGGTCCCTAGTATCTGCCACTGCCCAGCCCGAGCTCACATAGCTTTGGTGGCCCCCGTGCCCTACTGGCCTGGCCAACCATGGCTCCCCCACCCCACTCCCACACACACTTCAGCCCCTGGCTTTCTCCTGCCCCTCCAATGCACCAAACCCTCTACCTACACTCCTGCCGCATACTCCTCCCCTCCCTGACCACCTGCTGACTGCCGCCTGGCCTCACAGGGCCCCTCCTTTTGCCCCCTCCCTGTCCACACCCTTCTCCCCATGGTGCCGTCCTCAAGTCCTTTGGTCCCAAGATATACAGCTACTTGCTGGTTGGCCGTGTTGGGGGCTTTAGAAGGAAGGGACTGAGTTTAGATTCCTCAGTCCACAGCCTCTATCCCAGGAAGGTTCCACAGCTCATTCTGTCCCATGCTCCATCCCCTTGCATCCCTGAACGCCTCTCGCACATCCCAGTCCCCATCTGGTGCCTTCGCTCTGCGCGCCGGTGCTTTGTGTGTCCTTCAAAGACAGGAGTGCCCTGCTGGTTGGATCTTCTTGACATTGCATGATGGAAGAACCTTCTATTTCTGACTTCTCCACTCGGCCCTGCGTGGAGGCTCAGCCATAGTGCTGTGTGCCCCAGGGATGAGTTGTTTCTCATGGGGGGCAGAGTTGGGACGTGTCACTGACACTTGCCCAAAGGTGCCCCAGCAGCCAGGACAGACCACACCCAGAGCGGCACCACGGGGATACTCGGCACCGACCCTTGGCCTGGAGCCCTTTCATTCTCTGGAGGGCTGTGTCCATCCTTGCCCCCCGCCCTGCCCCATCCCATTCTCTTGCAGAGCCATTGGGAGTCCTGTCCCTGCTCCCCATGTTCTCCATGACTTTCAGATCCTGCTGGCCATCGAATTGGGTGGGTCAGGCTGTGCCTGATTCCCTCACTGGATGGTGACACCATTCGTGGCTTGGTTTACCGCAGCTTATCCCCAGCCAGAGACCAGGCCACATGCCATCTGCGTCCTTCCCCCCAAACCCCTACCCCCACCCCAAGCAGCACTTACGCCCAGCAACATTTACAGTGTGCCTTCCTGCCGGCCCCACATCCCAGCTACCCACCCTGGGTAGGTACCACTTCCTTGTCTTTCTGGTCCCTGGGGCAGGGATGGGATTCAGGTCAATAAATGCATTCGACAGTGGACCCTGGCACTGCTGGTCTTCTGAGTGGGCCTGGCAACACAATTTCAACATGTAAATCCAAATAAGTAAGTGGGCCCAGCCCATGCCTACCCCAGCTACCTGACTCTCCCCTGCCCCCTGCTTTGCCATGCCTCTGACCTTGGAGCAGAGTGGGCAAGGCTGGACCCCTGGCCTAACCCAAAATGGAGCCTGCCTGGGCCCCCGTGCTTGGTTGGAGTCAGAGGGGGAGCCCTGGGACCTGTTCCCTCTTTGCATTCTGGGGCAATTCTCCATCATACCCCACTGTCTGCTATGGCCCTGTCCTCTGAGGTCGGCAAAGGGACAGGAAACATAGGCTGTGAGAGTGGGTACACTCCAGCGCCCTCGCTCCAGGCTCTCCAGCAGGCCCCCACGGACGCCTACCTTCATGCCTCCCAACAGTCACTGAACTAGCACGCCAAGTGGACGGACAGGCCACACTGAGCTGGTGGACGGGGCACATGCCCAGACTGGGCCTCACCCACCCACCAGGCATCAGCGCCCCCACAACCGCAGTGCACTGGACTTGACTAAGAGGCACCGAGGTCGAAATCTCACAGTTGAGATGGATCTGGGGAGAGTAGAAGGTCAGGTGTGACAGATGGGCCAGGTGAGACAGAACATTCAGGTGTGATTGGAGGGTCAGATGAGACAGAAAGCTCAGAACAGAGGGTCAGGTGGGAAAACTGGGTCAGGTGAGATAGATGGGTCAGATGTGACAAGAAATAATCCAAATGTCCCCAACAGGATGATGGTGGTCTTTTTCACAAAATGGAATACTCCTCGGCAATTTTTAAAAATTTACTAATACACATAAAAACACGGATGAATTTCAAAAGCATTTTGGTGAGGGAAGGAAGTCAGACACGACAGAGACCTGAGTTCTAGAATAAGCCAACTCATCTATGGGAACAGAGCAGATCAGCGGTTGGGTGGGCCTGGGCCCGGTGTGGGGGGTGGTGGGGAGATTCACTGAAAGGTGCAGGAGACTTCCGGGGATGGTGAAGTGTTCTGTATTTTGATCGGGATGGTGGTCGCATGTCTATAGACCTCTATCAGAATTTATAATGTGTATACTTAAAAACTGGTACATTAGGGCACCTGGGTGGCTCAGTGGGTTAAAGCCTCTGCCTTCAGCTCAGGTCATGATCTCAGGGTCCTGGGATCGAGCCCTACATCGGGCTCTCTGCTCATCAGGGAGCCTGCTTCCTCCTCTCTCTCTGCCTGCCTCTCTGCCTACTTGTGGTCTCTCTCTGTCAAATAAATAAATAAAATCTTTATAAAATAAAAAAAACTGGTACATTGGACTATCCATAAATTAGGTCTCCACAAAGACAATTTTCTAGAAAAGCCTTCAGTGGCTTCACATCACATCTAAAATCTCCTGGGGCCTGATCACTCCCCCCTGCCCCCGCCCAGTGAGCCCGAAACGTCCTGTGTGGGGACTCCCCTGACTCTCTCACGTCAATGTTCTCCCAGCCCCCAGCTCAGGTCATGTCTGGAATGTGCTTCCAGAATGTGTTTCCTGGAGCTCTGCGGGCCTGGCCCTTACCATGGTCTCCTCGGTGCAGCCCCCTCCTCCCTGCCAGCACAGCAAGCTGCTTCAGTCCCCTTCAGAGCATCTCTCCTAACAGTCAAGTTTTCTGTGTCTTCTCGGGGGGGGGGGGGGTCACTCCAGTCACCAGGACAGCCCCATCCCACTGCTAGCACCAAAATGCAGCCTCTAGGGCTCTTGGGCCCCTATCCAGGGGAAGAAGGCAAGAGGCTCCTAGGGGCGCGTACCTCAAGGGAAGTAGAAGCCCATCCAGGCAGGGGTTCCCAGGGTTGCAAGGAGCAGAGTTGGGACTGCATAGGAAGCAGGGATGTGAGGTAGAGCAGGAGACCATTAGCTGAGCAGGATGTCGTCTGCAAAGCCCTTCTTGAGGGAAGGAGAGGGTGGGGGGAGAATGCCAGCATTCCTCCCTCCACCCTGAGGCTCACCCCCAGGGTCCCCATTCTCCCTCCCTGCTGTTCAGCCTTGGACAGGTGACCCCCATCCGACACGACTCAGTTTCAAATGCGTACTGAGTTCAAGAGCATCTTCCCTAGGACACAGCTCAGCACTGGCCATCAGGGGAGGCTGACTCCGGAAGGACACAGCCAGCCAAGGTGGGTCTCAGCCTCACCCCCTCTGGCTGCGGCCGGTGACCCAGAGTGGCTTCAAAGGAGATGGGGTCAAGCCACATGTGACAGATAAGTTACCTTTTGATTCATATCAATTAAGCCATGGTGGCTCATTTCATCACATCAGAACAAAAAAATGTAAACTCTAGTGATATGAATCATTCATGTTTCCACTGAGAAGTTCGGTACTAGGAGTGACACATAGGAAGGGAATTACTCTGTAGAGTAAATAAGGCAGCGACCCAGAGCTCCAGACGCAAGACGCCTGCCTCCACATTGTGGATGGAACTCATGTTACTGAACAAAATTTCTGGAGGAAGGGCAAATTCGGTAGAGCCGTGACCAAGTCTCCCGCCCTGTCATTGCAGTCACTCTGACAACTTTTCTAGGTCTTGTTCTGAGAGAGCCCCAGCATCACACCCTCTGCCCCCACAAAACTGCAGTCAGACCCAGAGACACTGACTCAGAGGCAAGAGCCAGAGAAGAGCCCAAAACTTGCTGCAGGGACTAATCCGGTGGTAGGCATGTGACTCAAGTCAGGCCAGTGAGATAGGATGTTTGTGGGGGTCTTCTAGGAAAGATGCTTCCTTACTCTACAGAAACTTCCGAGAAAAAAGTCATCTCAGTAAGAAAGAGCCTGACCCTACTTGCTGCTGCCAACCCCTGAGCCAAGAGGAGAGCCAGCCTGAGGATGATGTCAATAGTATGGGTGGTTAAAAGCAGCAGGGATGCCTGATCTCCATGATACCACTGTATGCTTGATCAAGCCTCTCCTGAAGTCCATACTACCCCCTGGAGATCTGAATTTATGAATCAATGAATTATCTTCCAATGCAGCTGGTTTCAGGGGTTCAAATCCAGCTGGCACCCTAGTCCCTAATCTCTCTACTCCTTTTCTCCAGTCTCCCCTATATAGTTTTCCTTTCAGCTCCTCCTCACTGACCCACCCTGCCACTTCCACCCCCAAGAAGTGGTCAGCATCTAGAGGGGGGATCTGTCCATGCAACTGCTGGCCTCCCCACCACTTAAGCCAGCGTCCCCTGTGGCCAGTCTGAAACCTTCCCATCACCCAAGACAACCTCCCTCCAGGAAGTGACCCCAAACTTCACACCCAAACCAACCAGGGCTCTCCTTGCACCCATGCACTGCCCCTCCCCGAGGGCCCGGATCTTGTCAACATGCCCGGCCCCTCACCCTTCCCTGCTCAGCCTGTAACTGGTGATTGAGCCCCTCAGCTACCCTCCTGCCTGCACCCCCAGCAGATTTTGCTTCCATCCTCTGCCAAAGAAGCCTAGAAAAACCCTTACTCCCAGATCAGTGAAAATTTGCCTTTTCTCAAACACCCAGAGGGGTGAGGCATCCAGAGAGTCACCCCACAGAAAGCCGGGGCTCCCAGGGGCCCATAGCAGCACTCACGCTGAGCTCCAGCTCCCATACCCCACTCTCAGCTTGATGTGCATTCTCCTTCCAGCAGCCCCCTCCTCAGAGCCTCTCTGGGGGCTTGTGGTGGAATCTTCTAAACCCCACTGGCCCCCGCTCCGAAGCCAGCCTTCCTGCCTCCCCAGGTAAGGGTTAATGAGACTGGCTGTCACTAAGATGTTTACCCACCTCCAGACTCCGGATGAAGATAGAAATGGTATTTATGATTTCTACCCAACGTTTCTGGAAAGGATTGAAGGTGCTTACACATATATAACAAGATTGCATAAATTAATGTGGGAGCCAAAAAAGAAAGAAAAACAAGTGTCGGGCCATAACGCCCAGCAAAATGAGGAGGCTAACCCAAAAACTAAGGCCACAGGAGCTCTAGGCTTGCCGTCGGTGAGACACCAAAGCAGCTCCCCGGAACAGGCAAAACTGCTAAAAGCTTCAGGGTTAGTAAGAGTAAGAGGCACACCCAGTCACCAGGAGACACGCCAGGGTATGCATCCCAGGAAGGGCTCCCAAGGGTCCAAAGGCAAGGACAATAGGATGTGGGAGTGACAGGTCTTCCTCCCAGGCTGTGGGCTTGGAAGCTGAAAGTGGCAGGTGAGCAGCAGCGACAGGGATGGGTCCAGCCCCCCTGCTCCCCATTGCGCCCTGGGAAGGACATCCCAGTCTCTCCTGCCACACCCTGAGGATGGCCGCCAACATCTGGGGAGAGCCCTTCCATGATCATGCCCCGGAGGCCACTCCTGCTCAGGGCAGCGGAGCACCAGCCAGCCCCCGCCTCTCCGGACCCCCAGGCCCTGCGAGTCCCCTCTACTTCTGCTTTGCACCCCACCTGCAGCCGGCAGTATGAAGGCATTCAACAAAAAGAGAAAAGTTTCAACTAAAGCCACCTCCACCTATTCGGGCTTCTCGGGAGGTGCCACAGAGTCAAGGAGGCCCCCCCCCCCGGCTCTGGTGACGCGCATCTCAGGAGGGTCCCCTAACGAGCAGGGGAAGTGGCATGGTGCAGGGGCAGCATGGTAGAGACGTTCAAGGTTATAGGTGCAAACAGCATGGAGTAGCATGGACAGGTAGGTGAAGACCCCTTGGGGTCCAGTTCGGGTCTTCCAGAAACAGTGGGGGAGACCAGGGGAGAGACCAAGACCCTCTGCCGCTGCCCAAGGGAGAGGAAGATGAGATCTGAAGCCACTGGGGCCTTAATGCAAAGAGCCCTCATCCATACCCCAAGTCCGGGGTGGCCCAGGACAGTCCAGCTATAGTCAAATAGTTCTGATGGCATCTGCTGTATTTCTTTCTGAATACAGAAGTAATGTGTCCTCGGGGTGCCTGGGTGGCTCAGAGGGTTAAGCCTCTTCCTTTGGCTCCGGTCACGATCTCAGGGTCCTGGGATCGAGTCCCATGTCGGGCTCTCTGCTCGGCAGGGAGCCTGCTTCCCCATCGTTCTCTGCCTGCCTTTCTGCCTATTTGTGATCTCTCTCTCTGTCAAATAGATAAATAAAATCTTTTTTAAAAAAAAAAGTAATGTGTCCCCAATTAAAAACAAAGCAAAACAAAACCAAAAAGACCAATATCTTTAAAAATACAAAAGAAAAACACAAAAATGAGCCATAATTCCACCATCTATAGTACTTAGGGCTGCTCTCATTCCGGTGTACAACCTACTAGCCTATTTTATTTATTTATTTTAAAGATTTTATTTGTTCATTTGAGAGAGAGAGAGTGTGAGAGAGAGAGCATGAGAGGAGAGGTCAGAGAAAGAAGCAGACTCCCTGCAGAGCTGGGAGCCCGACATGGGACTCGATCCCAGGACCCTGAGATCATGACCTGAGCCGAAGGCAGACGCTTAACCAACTGAGCCACCCAGGCACTGCTGCTCGTCTATTTTAATTAACATATATATTTTTTGGAAAATCCTCACGTCAAAACCACAGTGGCCAAAATAAAAATAAAAAAGACAAGCGGGAGGAAATATTTGCAACTATACAAATTGCTAATTTGCAAATACACAAAAATACCCTAAAAACCAGTAGGAAGAATGTAGAATCAAAATATATGACAGCAATAACACGTAAGTTAGAAAAGGAACTAAATGGTATATAAGGGTTCTATGGTCTATGTCATCTGGGAGGGAGAGGAGGGCACTGCTTAACCACGGGCTTTGAGAAGTTAAAGACCTGTAGGGGCTTCTACGGGGACACCTGTCACAGAATTTGGGAGAGGAGGGAGTCAGGACAGGAGAGAGCACACACAGAGGGAGTGGATCCTGGGGTGCTCATCTGTTTTAAGTCCCAAGCTGCAGGGCACCTGGGTGGCTCAGTGGGTTAGGCCTCTGTCTTTGGCTCAGGTCAAGATCTCAGGGTCCTGGGATTGAGTCCCACATCGGGCTCTCTGCTCAGCAGGGAGCCTGCTTCCTCCTCTCTCTCTGCCTGCCTCTCTGTCTACTTGATCTCTCTCTCTGTCAAATAAATAAATAAAATCTTTTTTTTAAAAAAAGCTGTTCGTTGGTTTTCTGAGAGTTTAATTCACAATTATTCTTTTTATAGTACAAATATGTTTTATGTACTTCTCAGTATGTGCTATATTTCATTATTTTTTTAAGATTTCATTTGTTTATTTGAGAGAGAGGCGAAGAGAGAGAAAGCATGAGCAGGCAGAGGGAAAGGGAGAAGCAGGCTCCCCGCTGAGCAAGGAGCCCAACCAGGGACTTGATCTCAGGACCCTGGGATCGTGACCTGAGCTAAAGGCAGACACTTTGTCAACTGAGCCACTCAGTTGCCCCTGTATTCCATTATTTTAAAATATATATATTAAAAGATGCTCAGCCCATTCACAGGAAGTGAAAAATCTTTCCACCATTTTTCAAAGATCAAAAGAGTCCAAGGACTCACCATGTCATCAAGGGGAAAATCAAATAGTCATGCGTGGTTGGTGGTATGCAAATTGGTGCATTTTCTGCAGAGGACACTTTGGTGATTTCCACCCAATTTTCCAGGATACAAAACTCTGCTCACCTCTAGGGTCTTTTACCCTACGGATCCTGTCACATGTTTGCAAATGTACTGGTGCAAAAACTTCTTCACTGCAGAAACAAGAGACAGATCACAACCTAACCTATCCATTGCCAAATAAGTAATGGTGTGTCTGCAGGGTGGAATATTATGCAGCTCTTTTGGGCACTGTCCGGGGAATGAGATGCAATCATCCAGTCACATCACTAAGTGAAAATCAAGATACAAAGCAATCTGCGCAAGGCACTACCCATCTGCAAAGGCAGAGATGTTACACACACGTAACTGTCTGAATATTCACCAGACGTTTAGAACAAAATATCTTCAAGAGGCTATTGGAGAAACACATTATGCTGAGTGGTCCTGATAGGCTTGAAAACTCATGGTTAGGAATCATATTTTTCACTGTGCACCCTTTTGTGTGTTTGAAATTTAAAGCAGAAAACAGGGACACCTGAGTGGCTCAGTCCGTTAAGTGGCTGCCTTCAGCTCAGGTCACGCTCCCGCAGTTCTGGGATCAAGCCCCACCTCGGGCTCCTTGCTCCGCGGGGAGTCTGCTTCTCCCTCTCTCTCTGCAAGCTCCTGGGGCTTGTGCCCACTTGCCTGCTCTTCTCGCTTTTAAATAAATAAATAAAATCCTTTTAAATAAACAAACAAAAGTATAAGCAAAAATTATGATGGGATTAGGGAATACTGGAACTGAGCCCAGCCACCCCTTTCTGCCACAAGGTTTCCAAGGAAGCTAGACTGGGAGAGGACAGTGACAAGTAGCAAGTGGGAGAGTCCCTTTTATAATGAGCTGGATGTGTGCCCTGCTCCCCCGGGGCAGGATGCCAGCTCTGCAGAGCAATGGGGGAGGCAAAGGGAAACCACAGAAGAACAAGTCCCTGGCTTAGAGGGCACTGTCAGCCCCCCTGGGGGGGCACCCCTTCCCAGTGAAGGACCCCACAGCGTCCCACACCTCTGTCCATTTTTGCAACACGCACCTCATTCCATTCCCACTGTATTAAAGCCTACCTTTCCCACCCACAACTTAGGGGGAACATTTTCTCAGGACAGTAACTCCTCTTAAACGCCAAGATTTTTAATGGCCAAAGTTTAGTCAGTGACACACTAAGATTTTTTCACTGTCATACACAGTGCCTTGATGAAAGTTGATGGGGCTGCATTTTGGCGCCCAGCCTCAATTATACCCTTAGGAGAGTATCCTGAAGTAGCCCTTTGGTCAAAACACATACAAGAGTTCCTGGCTCGCTATGTACGCCACCTCGATGGCCCAGTTCACGCTGCTAAGAGGGTCCATCTCCCAACTCACTCCCAGGCCTGAGTTCCAACATTTTTTTTTAAGATTTTATTTATTTATTTGACAGAGAGAAACATAGCCAGAGAGGGAACACAAGCAGGAGGACTGAGAGAGGGAGAAGCAGGCTTCCCGCGGAGCAGGGAACCTAATGCAGGGCTCGACCCCAGGTCTCCAGGATCATGACGTGAGCCGAAGGCCGTTGCCCAACCAACTGAGCCAACCAGGTGTCCCCAACGTGGTTTTATCTTTGCCTACTTAATATTAGGGGGCAGGGGAAGTAACTCGTTACTGTCTTCATTGGCATCCTTTGATTACTAATTGGGTCGGGACTTTTTTATTGCCCGTTTTGCATATCCGAACACATCCAGCATCTTCCAGCTCCCTCTCTTTGATCAGGCCTGAAAGTCCTTCCTTCAACACCCACAGCTGTCAAAGTCCTAGACCTCCTTCAAGGTCAGTGCCCTGCCCTGGCCTTCCCATCAGGCAGTCATTCCTGACTTCTCACACTCTTGGCTCTGGGCGCTCGCGGCTTTGGTCCTGCCCTTAGTCACCATCTGCATGCCTCTAGCCCACCGTCTGCACCAGCTGTTCGCTCTACCCCTCAAGCCCAAGGCTTGAACTGGGGAGATGCTCTGGGTCCCTTCTCAGTTGTGCTGGGAACCTTCTGGAAGTGCCTGATGGGGCAACAATGCTCTTGGGCTCAGTCCCAAGACGCTGAGCAGCACCTTCCCCTCCCTGGCATTGAGGGACCCCGAGCCCAGCCCCAGCATCTCCTGACACCCCAGGGACACTCCTAGTGTCATCAAGAAGGCAAGTCTGCAGTCTGGGTGACCTTGGCTCCCAGCACTGGAGGAGATGACAAATTTCTTTTCTTCCTGCTGAAAACATAATCCATCCTTTCAAGGATCTCTGGGGACCGGCGGCATGGGACATGCATTATGGAACCTTCTGCCTGCGCTCATTTCGTTTGTCTACAGGGCTGGCTCAGCGCCCACTCTTCCTTAAGCCCTTCAGAGAGGCTAAGAGCCTTTCAGTGCCAAGGGTGGACTTGAGGATGTTCCTGAAAAACATTTTATTTCTCTATCAACTGCTGCTGTCCCGATTTCTAGGCTTGAATTTCCCAATACAGGCAAGAATAAGCCCCCACACACACACATCCACATGCCAGGCACTCGGATGCATGGGTCCTACATGGACCTGCCCTCCCTGGTTGTGGTTGTGCCACATACTTGGGGAGCGCTCAGGTCTCCGATCCAGACCTATGGGCAGGATGATCTTCCCAGAGAATGTAACGCAGACCCTGAGGCCTGAAGGCTGAGGCTGCTCGTCAGGCAAGGGGGGGAAGGAAGCCTCTGTGAGGATGGGCTGAGGTAAACTGAGCCCAGACCCCAAAAGGCCAAAGGCGCCGGGCCATAGATTTTGCACTTCATCCTGAGAGCCACAGGGAGACCTTGAGCAGCGTTTAGCTGGGGATTTGACACCGACAGATTTACATTCTAGAAGGATCATGTTGACAGCTTCCGGACAGAAGGCTAGGGTCCTAAGCAAGAAGTTTTCTGGGGGAGGAACAGGTTAGATATATCAGACCATACATCAGGACAATCCCCAAATGGATCAAAAATCTAAACATATAGATAAAACCACAAAGGTATGGGAAGCATGAATATTTCCAATCAGGAGGTAAGAAAGACTTTCCAAACTATGATGTGAAATTTTACAACAGTAAAGGATTGATGGATCAAAATGGGGCAAAGCAAAAGCCGCTGGAAGCAAAGTCGAAAGACCCAGTGGGAAAAAAAATATTTGCAACTCAGATCACTGTCAGAGAGCTCATATCCCTAATATATAAAGAGCTCTTGGAAACTAAGAAGATAAAGATCAATAATGCACTAGGGGGAAAAAATGATAACATGGACAGTGAACTACAAAGGGCCCTCAGACACAAACAAGGCAAATTAAGAGAATGCAAATTTAAAAAAAGAACTGCAGTGGCTTCTCACTCTCTGGGCTTGGCAGAAACCCAAATCTGATAACACCCCTTTGTTGATGAAACTATGTAGGAAGAGGCATCACCCCACACAAAGGCAACTCTGCAATGCCTATCAAAACAGCAAATACATTAACCCTCTGACCTAGCAATTTCACTTCTGGAAATGTATCCCTGAGATATGCCTGCATGTGGAGAGCAACAGATGGGAAATCCAAGCAAAACCACTTGTTTAAAAAATAATAATAAAGAACGGGCCTGGCACAGCAACTTGGAAGAAGCTGCTTAAGCACACACCTGGAGATCTTTCCATCTGCTGGTCAGACTCACAGAGCACCCTCCTCCTTGCTTGGGTCCTCTGGGGCCTCCTGTGTGAGGGGACCACCCTTGCCTCTGATTTCAGATCAGTTTTGGTCAGCGGGGGAGATGCCCAGGAGGTGGTCGAAGCAGAGATATGGATCCCCTCCCAGGGAGAAACCTCTGGCCAAATGAGGTCACAGCTCCTGCCCAGGGAGCCCCATTGGCCATCTCTTCCCCTTGCCCCTGGCCTCTCAAGCCTCGGGCAGTAAGGATGAGCTCCCCCAGCTCCCTCCATGACTTGGCTGTCTCTTGCCCACACCTCCCTGAAGAGTCCCTCTTAGTAAACGCTCCACGGCTTGCCCAGTTTGAGTGAGCCATCTGTTTCCTACCAGGCCCCTGACGGATGCAGCAGCTATTTATAAAAAGGATGAGGACGTACTCTAGGTATCAGCCTGGAAAGATCTGCCAGGCGAGTTATTACGAGTATAGAGAGTAGTCACCTGTGATGGGAGGCCTGGGGCAGAGGGAGATAATGGTGTGGCCTCCGTGTCTATGCGTTTAAAGCAACACTCCAAGGACCCGCAGGAGGCTGAGAAAGGGGGTTTTCCATGGGGGACAGAGCAGGCAGATGAGGGAAGGGGCAGGCAGGACTCTTGCCTATGGGCCCTTTTTATTTGCAAGGCTTCACTGTGGGCCCCAGTCTCTCCCCAGCCCCTGGCCACACCCATGCAGGATCTTTTCCTAAGTCCGCACCCCTGCCCTGAGCTCAGGAGCATAATGGCCCTCACAAGGGCAGCAGGAAGGAGTCCCTGTGCAGGCCTCCAAACAAGATCTGAGCAGGGCAACACAGGAGAGACACCATGTCCACATGTCCATGAACCCTACCAAACCACTGGATTGGGAAACAAACAATTGTTTCCAGGGCGCCTGGGTGTCTCAGTTGTTAAGCATCTGCCTTCGGCTCTAGTCATGATCCCAGAGTCCTGGGATGGAGCCCTGCTTCTGGCTCCCTGCTCAGCAGGAAGCCTGGTTCTACCTCTCTCACTCCTCCTGCTTGTGTTCCTTCTCCCACTGTCTCTCTCTCTCTCTCTGTCAAATAAATAAAAATAATTAAATAAAAAATAAAAAATAATTCATTTTCAAGGGGAAAAAAATGATTGCAGTCTCTGAGCCTCTCTGGGGGCCCTGAGAAGATCCGGTGGCCCCTCCCTCCCTAGACACAGGTGCATTGGCACACATTTCCTGGTCCCCTCCCTTCCTCCTCTTCCCAGGACACTCTCTCCCTGCTAAAGGCTTCTCCTGGCCTAGTCTACCCTCGATTCCTCCAGACCGAGTTTTATTTGCTGTGAGCTCCTGTGCTGGGCTGGCCTTCAAATTCAGCTTGACCATGGGCAGAGTGCCAAGCTCCTCTGGTCTTCAAGAGCATTCTAGCCCCCACTTACCAGAGTTGCAGAAGGAGTGACTGAGAGGCTATGGATGTCACTCTCTGTACCTTCTGTCAGCCCAACACACAATAAAGGTACGTTTTGCTGAGGGTCAGATGCCAGAGGGGCCCGAAGAAAGGGACAGCCTGAGAGGGACCCAGATTTCCCTTGTGAGAAATTCCTTTCCAAAGCCTCTCCTTCTCTGCTGAAAGGCCAGGCAGGCAGCTTGGGCCCCAGGTCAGGGCTGAGTGCTTCATGGCCTTTAGCTTACTGATGCATAGAACCAGTTTTGCAGTAGATGTTACTGTCCCCATTCTGCAGATGGGAAAATAAAGGCTCTGAGAGCCCCAGCCAGCCTCCCTGACTGCTGCAGGGAATCTGTACCTAGCCTCAGACTCCCAGCCCTGACTCTCCTGGCAGGATCTGTAGAAGGATCCATGTCTAAGGGCAGGCCCTTGTAGCTGAGGGCAGGACAGAGGGCAGCCAGTTAGGATGCCACCAGAAGGAGCTGCCTGGGGCTACGGAGGAGAGGAGACTGGGGTCTTGGATGGGTCTGAGGAGGCCGTGGGACTGAAGTTGCCCATGGTGGCTCTCATCAGAGTGGGGCCCAGCTGGTGACCAGATCTAGGGCCTGTGAAGCCAGCGGGGGCATATTGCAAACCACGAGGCTGTCAGGAGTGACAGGGGTGGTGGCCAGTCCTGAGGTACCCAGGAAAGTGGTGCCGCATCTTCCTACACACCGGGGGCTACACTGCTGGCTGGACCCTCCCGCCCCAGCTAGCTGAGGCCCAGGTCTGAGGGAGGCCTAGAGGTCTGGAAACGGAGAAGCGGAGGCTCACAGAAGGACAAAACGGGACTCCAGCTGCCCCTGAGGCACACACTCCTCTCCTCCTTCCCTGAAACATCTGGTGCAGAAAGAGAGAGGGCAGGACGAGACCCACGGGGAACCATGGCTTCTGGGCAAAGTGAACTGGCAGTTCCTGTCCTCCAGGCCCCCAGGCCCACAGGGTAAAGGAAGGAATGGGTTTATTTGTTGTTTTCTGTTGAATTCCTCCCCCCTACACCCTCTCTCCCGGTGGCTGCAAGAGATTTGAGATTATTTCTGTTTTCTTTGTAGACTGAGTGGCTGAGAGTAATTTACCATTAAACTAAGCATGGCAGGAACGGTCACAGGCCCTGACCTGTGTGTGACAGGTACCTGTCCACACCAGCTATCCACATTGGGAGCAGTGCCAGAGTCTATACTGGAGTCTGCACTGGGAGCACTGCCCCCGTCCACATGGAAGCACCCCCACCCCCTGGTCCACACTGGGAAGCATCTCCAACTGACATCATTCACTTTCTGGCTGGCAGGGTACCCCTGAACCAGGACCAGGCCTTGGAAACCACCTGTTTGCTCTAATTCTCACCTTCAGAGTTTGAATCTCAACAAGCCTTCCCCCATGGGCTCCTAAGGGAAGACTGGGGCCTGAGAAAGTCCCTTGGAAGCCCCTGCCTGCAGCTCATTCAGCTCCTAGTAGCTGACCCCAGAGGCCCTTAGACATTGGTGAGCGACTTGACATTCCAGCCACCCTCCCTGGGCCATAGCCCTGCCGTGAGCTTTAGAGGACATGCATTGGTGTCACTGGGCATGAACCAAGCCACTCCAGGCCAGACGAGCAGGGTGGTGGCCCAGAGGTGGACAGGCCAGGGGAAAGATGGAAGAGTCTGAGGGAAGGCCGAAGAGCAGACTCCATGACTGCATGGGAGACCAGCAAGATCGCCGGAACCGTGACTGATGATGGGGCAGTCAGACGGGGCACCTGCCCCAGGGACCTGACTCCCCGCTCAGTCAAAGGCTCCTGACCCTCCAAAGCATGTGGAAACAAGAGACAGCCAGTGCCCGAGTTCTGGCCAAGCCAGCCTGAAAATTTCCCAAATGCTCAGGATGGTCGGGTGGTGGCCGCAGGCAAGCTGGGGACAGGCTGTGTCCATGGCCTGCTGGCGAGATGGCATCTTCTGAAAGGAATGGGGAAGTCACAATCTGCTTATTTATTTGATATTGGCAACACATGGAAATGCTGCTAATTGAAGTCGTAGGGATCCTTGAGCATCCCAAGCCCAGCATTCTGTTTGCAGAGACAAGCTCAGTTCTCAGCATGGCATATGTGTATGTGTGTATGTGCTCATTTGTCCATGTGCATAGAAGGTAAACCTGCAGCCCAGAGCCTCACAGGTGGACGTGCACACAACCTCAGCTCTAGGTGCTGGGCGTGCGATCCAAGGGAAGGAGCAGCTTTTACATCTGTAAACAGCCCATCACCTGCCACCACGCCTGTATCTGCTCAGGCAGCCACTGCAAAGTCCCATGGGCTGAGGAGGTTCAACAGTAGAGATCTCTTTCCTCACAGCCCTGGAGACTGGAAGTCCAAGATCAAGGTGTTTGCAGGGTTAGTTTCTTCTGAGGCCTCTCTCCTTGCCTTATAGATGGCCACCTTTTCAGGTGTCCTCACCTGGTCGTCCCTCTGGGGGCATCTTTGTCCTAATCCCTTGTTATAAGGACACCTTATATGAATTCATAAGAGAATTCAAGATATGAATTTGTCAGGGAGACACAATTCAGCCCATAACATCTATGTCCTGCACCAATTAGGAATCAATCTGGCTATGAACAACAGAAACTGAAAAAAAATAAGGTGGAAGTGTAGGCCTCTCTCACTTTAAAGCCCAGATGTGGGATGGCTTGGGCTTCCTAGTAGCTCTGCCCCTGCAAAGATCCTGATGGATCTAGGATTCCTTAGATCTCCTGATGGCTGCTGCAGTTCCAGCCATCATGGCTGCATTCCCAACCTTAGGAAGGAGGAAAGGACAAAGAAGGGACACATGGTGCCCACTGGCTACCTTTCAAGGAAGATTCCAGAAACTGCCCCTCCACCCTTCTCCTTACACGGCAATGCCTGAAACTAGTTGTGTGGCCACACCTGGTTGCAAAGGAGACTGTGAGATGCAGCCTAGGTCACTATTGAATAACAAGATGTGGGAAATAGAGGCCCAGTCTCCATCACACAACATTGCCAGCAATTATTACTTTATCCTTTGCATTTACCTAAAATAGTATCTCGCAGTTGTTTTAATTTGCATTTTTCCAGTAACTAAGGATGTGGGCCATCAGTCTGTATGTAGTTTCCCATCTTAGCATTTTCCGAATTTTCTCTTCTTGGAATTGCCCATTTTCCTTTTGGTTTGCTTTATTTTCTTCTTCTTGATTTATAGAACTGCTTCCATATCGTGATATTAATCCTAGGTCCTTTTCTTTTATGTCACCAATATTTTCTCCTTGTCTATCATGTTTTACATTTGTTTATGGCCTGTTTGGTCCTAAAGAAGATTTCCGGTTTCATATCACAAATTGTAGCCTTCCTTTTGTGGTTGATTTTTCATTTGTGTGTTCTTTAAGCATTACATTCACCAAGATGATAACCATATTCTCCCATATTTCCTTGAATACTTCATTCTTGTATTAGGTCTTTGATTAATATGGATTTTTTTTTCTAAGCCATGAGGTAAGATCTATTTTTTTTTTTTTCTGTGAGGATGGTTCACCTGTCTTGGACTGTTTGCCTCCAGCCCCATCCTGTTCCTGACCTGGCTTAGCCCTGCCGCATGGGGAGCTGACCCCACAGGCCACCTGGCTTCCAGCTGGGCTCAGCCCATGGAGGCTGAGCAGGAGACTGGAGGGCAGAAAGAAAGAAAGCACAACCCAAGTGTTCCTGCCCTTCCCACTCTGCCCAGGTGGCCTCTCTGAAAAGAAGCACACCCACTCCGTGGCTCCAGCTACCCCTGGGTAAGCCCGTTGTGCTCCCAAACCACACCAGCTGACCCCAATCCACTTTGCCCCCTACCCACGGTAGGCCTGGCTGCCTCTGTGGCCCCTGCTGGCCTCCCGGCTCTCCCATCACCTTTGCAAACAGTACCCTGCATCCATTCTATTTTAAATACTCTCTCCTTCCGAGTATGCCCTGACCAATACGAAGAGCCAATTTCTCCCTATTTATTAAAAAAGAAAAAGAAAAAATTTCTTCCCACTGAGTGGAAATACCATCTCTGTCTTGTACTAAGTTCCCACAGGCACACAGAGGATTTTGGTTCCTTCTAGATCATTCTGGATCATCAACCAAGCCCCAGGGCTGTTGTGTTTCTTGTGCCAACACCATACGATTCTAAGCTCTAGAGATCCCCACATTCCAGAGTGTCCTGGAAGAGCTCATTGCTATTCTTTGTAAAAAACAAAACAAAACAAAACAAAACAAAACAAAAAAAAAAAAAAAAAAAAACTTTATTCTTCTTCCTTGTGTTGTCTTCCGTATGAATTTTGGGGTCAGTTTAATGAACTTCATGAGAAATCCCCCCTACTGTGATTTTCACTGAACTTACATTAGTCTGAGAACAAAGTCTTTTTTAAAAAAAGTTTTTATTTATTTATTCATGAAAGACATAGAGAGAGATAGAGGGAGGCAGAGGTAGAGGGAGAAGTGGACTCCTTGCAGGGAGTCCTGATGCTGGGCTCGATCCCAGGACCCCGGTAATCACGACCTGAGCTGAAGGCAATTGCTTAACCCACTGAGTCACCCAGGGGCCCCTGAAGAGAATGAAGTTGAGTGCGATATTTCGATTTTCAATCAGGTTGAGTGTGATATTTCTCACCACTGATTGAGATTTTATTGGGGTCTTCACTAAGGTTTTGTGATTTCGAACATTAAAATCCTGCCACATGGGGCCAGATCCGTTCCCAGGCATTTTCCAGACTCTGAGGCTCTTTTAACTGACATTTTGTTTCTATCACATCTCTAATTAGTTACTGTTGCAGTGAAGAATGGTACCACTCTTTGAGTGGATCTGGCTTGCCAGGTTGCTGAACTTTCTAATTAGCTCTAGTAACTTGACAGGTCACTGACTTTTCTTGGATTTTGTAGGTAAAGGGTCATCTCTAACTGTAATAATGGCAGTTCCTATTCTCTTCCTTTGCAATTTTAGCTTCTTTATTGCCAAAACTCCATGTTTCCGCTAGAAGCAGCGAAAAGCACTTGAATTTATCTCTGTCTTGACTTTCACCAGGAACCGGCCTAATATTTCACCATTAGATATGATGTTTGCTTTAGATTTCTGGCAGACAACTTTTATCAAGTTAAGGAATTTTTCTTTGATTCCTGAGAGTTTAGGGGGTTTGTTTGTGTTTTCTAATCAAGAATAGGGGAGGTTCTGTTATCAGTAGTGATGTGTATGTCATTCAGAACAACCATCCCACTGAGGAAAAGCAGAAGAACTGGACCAAATATTTTTAAATTGGTCAGGGTGCTTCAGAAAGCTAACAAGATCATGAAGAATTCCTGAGTCAGGATGGTAGATCCTGAGGGAAGACAGAGGCCCAGGATGTGAACCCAATGTTTAGGACTAGGTGGCAGCCAGAATTCAAAGTCAGCTCTAGAATCCCTCCCCGCAGGTGTACACACACTTCCTTCAGGTTATTTAATCCAATATTCAGCTAGACTCTCCTGAGGAATGTTTCTGCAAGTGTGATTAATGTGCCAGATCAGTCGATCCTGTGGTAGGGAGCGTCTCCCTGGTGGGCTTGACCTAATCAGGTGAACCCTTAAAAGGGACAGGGTTCTCCCAGCCAAGGAGATTCTAAGTGTGGGGCAGATTCTCTTTTGCTGGCTTGGAAGATGTGGGAGGTCTACGGCAAGAGAGACAGGCAGAGGGAGGCCCCTGGCTAACAGCCAACAAGGAAACAGGGAACTCAGACCTATAGATGCAAGGAACCAAGTGCTGCCAATGCCCCAAATGAGCTTGAAAGCGGATCCTGAGCTCCAGGTGAGAGATAGCCTGTCTGACACCCCTATTTCAGCCCAGTGAGACCCTAAGCAGAGAGCCCAGTCCTCTGACCTACACACCTGTGAGCTAATGAGCAGGTGTTGTTGTAAGCCACTGCTAAATTTGTTGTGATTTATGACACGGCGTAGTAAACAAATACATTTGCTGCTTCCAGAGAAGGCAGCCAAGACCCCGAGTGACACTCTGATAGCTTCACAAGGGGATCGAGGCCAGTACCTGCTGTTTGAAAACTGAAACATACATCCTGACATAATTCATGGATCAAAGAAAAAAAATTCATAATGTGAGTTAGAAAATACATTGAATGTAACGGTAACAAAAAAAAATACCACCTATCAAAGTTCGGGAGCTTGCAACGGAAGCCGTCCCTGCTAGGAAACATTTGAATGCATGTATTACAAAAGGCAAGGCTGGAAATAACAGCGAAATGAACCAGGGAGCATGAAAGGAAAGAGGGGATTAAAATATAAGCAGACACCAATTCACTTTTTCAGGCAGCCAGTAAAAAGGATTCACCAAGCTAAACACTGGTTCTTTTTCTGTTGTTTTTTTTTTCAAGGTTTTTATTACTTATTTGTGGAGAGAATGAGTGAGAGAGAGAGAGAACACAAGCAGGGGGAGTGGCAGGCAGAGGGAGAAGCAGAGTCCCTGCTGAGCAGGGAGCCCGATGTGGGCTCGATCCCAGGACCCCGGGATCACGACCTGGGCTGAAGGCAGATGCTAAAGCAACCAAGCCACTCAGGAGCCCCCAAATGCTGGTTCTTTAAAAAGCAAAATAAGAGGTGCCCAAGGGGCTCGGGCAATCTCAAATCTTTGAAAAAAATTTAAAAATAAAAAACAAAATAAAAAATCAATAAGCTCTATGGAGCTGGGGCAAGATTAACACAGAGAAGGCATAAGAAAATGATGTCAGAAATGAGAAAGAACACGGTGCTGTGGATCTCACCAACATTCAGAAGATAAATGTACAGGAGTTAAGTGGAGTCCCCATGGAACCCAGAGGTTCCAGCCCTAGGGATCTACCCAAGAGAACGGAACATGCCTACAGTTGTCCATGACCATGTCGTTCAAAGTAGGCAAAAAGGGGAAAGAAGTCAGATGCCCGCCAGCTGATGGGTAACAAACTGTGGCATATCCACACAACGGAACATTACTCAGCCACCAAAAGCAGTGAAATACTCCCACAGGCTATAACACAGACGAACCTCGAGAATTTTGTGCTAAGTGAAGGAAGCCCCTGACAGAGGCCACATACCAATCGCATGGTTCTGTGTATATGAAGTGTCCAGAACAGACAAACCCAGAAAGATGGAAAACACGTGAGTGGTTTCCAGGGGGAGGAGGATGTGGGGAGTGACTGCTGATGGGCATGTAGGTTCTGGGGGATGTGAGAATGTTCTGGAATTGAACAGTTGGTGATGGCTGCACAGCACTGTGAATATACTAAAAACCCACTGAGCTGTACACATAGAGGCGATGGGTTTTCTTAGTAGATGAATTCTGTCTCAATAAAAAATTGCAAAGAAGGAAAAGCTAAGAGGTTATCATGAACACATGTATGCCCACGTGTCAGAGGGCCGAGGGCAGCTCATGGCACATTACTCTCAGTCCCTCCATCTGCTACCTCTCTGAGTGTGTCATGCAGGACAGCTGCCCAGGGACCCGAGTTCACTTACCCTTGGTTCCTCGACGAGCCCAGACTCAACAAGAGTCTGCTTCAATTACAGACACTCAGAACAGAGCATCTGCTTGCCTGAGTTCCGGCCAGTTGTCCCCATGGTCAGAACAACTGTGGCCAAGGCAACAGGAGCATGTGGCATAACCTTAGCTGTGCTGGTGCATCTCTGGGAGGGACAGGGAACCATTCTCAGAGAAAACAGACTGGACAAATACCCCCAAACAGTGGCCGTTCTCCTCCAAGTTGTCTCTGTCCCACAGAGAGTGAGGAGTCCAGCCCTAAGGTCCAAACACTGAGATCCAAGCAGGGTGCACAGAGGGGAATCATGTCCTCCACTGTACTGGTTCTCTCCCTCTTATAATGTGACCTCACCACACTGTTGGCTCAACCAGAACATAGCCACCATATTTGATTCCTATTGCCGCTGTAACAAATTTCCACAAATTTAGTGGCTTACAACAATGCAGGTTTATCCTCTTGTGGTTCTGGAAGTCAGGAGTCCAAAGTCAGTATCGCTAGGCTAACGCCAAGACATGGGGAAGCTGGTTCCTTCTGGAGGCTCTAAGGAAGAACAATACACTTCCTTACCTTGTTCAGTTTGTAGCAGCTGCCCTGGCCTATGGAGGCCTCCCTCCATCTTCACGGAGTGTCAGTCTCTGATGCCATCCTATCTCCGCTTTCTTCACCACATCTCCTTCTTTCTACACCCAAGTCTCCCCCTGCTCACCTCTTAAAAGACACTTGCTAATCGCATATAGGGCCCATCCTTGTAACCCATGATAATCCCCCCACGTACAGATCCTTAATTTAATCATGTCTGCAAAGCCTCTGTCACCACGTAAGATAATATTCAAAGACTCCAGGGATGAGGACGTGGACACAGGAGGGAGGAGGGCATTATTCGGCCTCCAGTCACACCGAGCCTTTGCCCTGCCCTCCAATGGCCCCCGGGGTTGGGGTCTGCTCTGTCAGCATGTGACCAGGCCCTGTGCTCCTCCTCAGGAAGCAGCTGCCCTCCAGCAGGCAACATGGCTAACGTCCCAGCAGGTGACCCAGAGAGTATGTTGGCCTGGAGGGCTACCCAGCAGGGCAGGTGTGACTGTCCAAGGAGCCTGGGACCAGGGCCTCCAACAGCTGTCTCTCCCACCCTGAGCTGTGACAGGGACGCCATCCGAAAAGTGTCAGCTAACAGGGTGGCTGGAAGAGTTTATCCCACACATTCTAGGGTGATGGTGGGTGTGGTGGGGGGAGAGGGAGATGATGGAAGCAGAGTCTAGAGGTCCAGGAGTGGGCATGGCCAGCCAGATACTGCGCCCAGCTCTGCAGGGAGACAGGACACAGGGCTGGGGGCCAGGGACACAGGAGAATGGTCATTCCTGAAGCTCTGGGGGTTCCAGGCCGACTTCCTAAGTCCTGAGCATTCAGGGAGGGCTATGCTTTATAGGAAAGATGGTCCTGGGCAGACATCTCGCGATAGCGCATGGCGGAGCCACCCACCAGCGCCCTCCTGCTGCTGTACCTTATTAAATGATTCTGGGGAATTTAGGAGAGAGTCATGAATAATTCAAAACAAGGGATAAAGTCAAATCTAATCAAGTCTGTCTGCCGGCTTGAACTTTGGCATGACGACCGGCGTGTGCACGTAGAACATGTGGGGGGCCTGAAATGAGAACCGGGAGGCGGGGATTTGTGCTTTGTGGTTTCGGAGGAAGCTCCGCCCACCCGGAAGCCCCAGACCACCGCAGCGACTCCTGCCTCCCAGCCTCCAGGGCCCCCAGGGTCCCTGTTGTCCTGCACCAGGCAGCACGGTCGCTGAGGCTCAGCGCGGGCGCTCATGAGCCATGGTACTTTGGGAAGGTGCCTGGCCCTGGCGGGCCTCCATTTCCTCATCTGCAAAATGGGAATAAAAATACAATTTGTCTCATGAGGTTGCCATGAGCATTCAGTGAAGAAGGTGCCGGCACCAAATGCAGAGCGGGCCTTCGTCGGCATCACACCCCCCTCTATAGAAACACTCGTTTCTCAGGTCAGGGCAACCTTCTGAGTCTTAATGAGAGCATGAGCCCACATCTGCGTTCATTTACATGATGGCAGAAGGGCATCTTTCTCTTGAAAGAGCAACACGTCCATTCAGAAGCTCAAGCGAAGGGAGTTGACCATCTTCTCCACAAATGTCCACACATGGCCACGGGTTTTGAAAGGTAAATGATGGAGATCCAAGGCAGAGCCCAAGCACGCTCCGTGAATGCTGACAAGGGCGTGTCCCACCGCATCAAAGTGAGGTCATTGCTGGAGTGACATCAACAGCAGGACTTCAATGGCAGTGTCTGGTGGCCCGCACTTGCTTAGGCAGCACCTCCAGCCTCCCACAAACTCCCCCCTGGGGGGTGACGTGTTCTCCTCCAGGCACGGGGGTGGGGGGAGGGGACGGGGTGCTGGCGCCACGCCGGAAAGTTCCACCTCCCGAGATCCTTAGGAGGGGTTGCTCTACCCTGTTGCAGGGGTGGGCTCGGGAGTCTATATTAGAGCCGGAGCCCCCCCGGAGAAGAGCTTGAGGAAGGACGGCTTGGGTCACCTGCTCACTTCCATCAGCACCCCTGCTGGGTCCTCCAGGGCCAAGCCGAGTGCCTCTACTTCCCTCCGCCTCTGTGTCTTCATCAATAAAGCGCACTGTTCCAGTACAGGCTTGATCGCAGCTGTTCTGGGATGAACCGCATCCCTCCCCCCATTCACATAATGAAGCCCTACCCCTTGGTACCTCAGAATGTGACCCTCTTTGGAGACAGGATCTCTTTTTTTTAATATTTTATTTTTATTTACTTGAGAAAGAGAAAGAGCATGAGTGGTGGGGAAGGACAGAAGTGAGAGGAAGAAGCAGACTCCCCACTGAGCAGGGAGCCCCACTCCAGGGCTCCATCCCAGGACTCTGAGATCATGACCTGAATGGAAATCGAGAGTCAGAGGCTTAACAGACTGAGCCACCCAGGTGCCTCTGGAGACAGGGTCTTTAAAAAGGTGACTACGGGGGCGCCTGGGTGGCTCAGTCGTTAAGCATCTGGCTTCAGCTCGGGTCATGATCCTGGAGTCCAGGGATCGAGCCCCACATCGGGCTCCCTGCTCAGAGAGAAACTTGTTTCTCCCTCTCCCACTCCCCCTCTGCTTGTGTCTCCTCTCTAGCTATGTTTCTCTCTGTCAAATAAATAAAATCTTAAAAAAAAAAAAAAAAAGAGGTGACCAAGGTAAAAAGAGATCATGTGCGTGGGCACTAATCAAACGTGACTAGTGTCGGACCCAAAGAGGAGATTAGTCCCCGATGGAACGGAGGGAAGACAATGTGAAGACTTGGAGAACGTGCCATCTACATGAGGAGGAAGAAGACCAGAGGTACCAACACTGCCGACATCTTGACATTGGACTTCCAGCCTCCACAACCTGAGAAGTAAATTTCTGTTGCTTTAGGCTCCAACCTGAGCTGACTGATGCAGGCATGTGAACTCTTTCTGCAGCAATTCCTACCCCAGATAGGTAGGTACACCTGGCCCCTGGCCTTCCCGGCACTGGGCTTACACAGCACACAGGCTGGTCTAGGGGCTTCCAGCAGCCCCAATTCATCACAGTAGGAGGGCTATGAGTGGGATATCTGCTGCCTTGGGTGCCACCTGTGGCCAGGCCATTGGGCAGGAAGGTGGCTGCTTGACATCTGGGGATCTCCCAATGCTGCTAAGATGTGGCAGACATCTCATGACCTGGAAGGGGTGGGCCTTCCAGTAGGATCCAATTCAGGGCTTAGATGCATAGACAAAGAGACACCAGAGGTGGGAGTGATTGGCATTGAGGCAAGGAAGAGGGAACCATCCAGAGAGAAAGGCACAGAGGTGGGAATGGGTGGGCTGTCCTGGAGACCATCCAACCCAGTGGAGGGCTCACAACTGAGTACGGAGCCCCCAGCTGGGATGCCCACTGCAGCCAGACAGGCCAGCAGGGAGGGAGGGAGGCAGGCTGGCCCAGGGCTATGAAGAACGGAAGCACCAGACCCTGCAAGGGGTGGCTCCTCCCCAGCTCCCGCCTAGAAAATAGCAGGATGTCAGCCCAGGGCAGCCCTCTGCAAAGAGATTCTGAACAGACAGCCTTTGATGTGATGTTAGCAATTTATCACTGCAGCTGAGGCAAGCAAAACAATTCCTCTGGCCAGATCCAGAACAGGTGTATGCGCTGTGTCTGCCCGCGGTGGCTGCCACCTTCCCCGACACCCCTATCCCAGCATCGATGATCTCAGGCCTCCAGATCGGCCTGTGGGTGGGGCTGCCCCTTGTCCTCCCTCCCGGAGCTGTGAGCCAGCTCTCCTGAGCCGCACCCTGCAGGCGGCTTGCCCTCCCTCAGTTTTCTGCCAAACCCTGCAGGACTCAGCAAAGGGCAGCCGTTCTTCATTCTGACATTTTCCAGATAAGTGGATGATTTTATTCTGGAATTTAGGAGCGACCTTTATCTGCTGTCTGGAAGGAGGTATCTGTCACCAAACATGAAGCCTCCGCTCCTTGGCTCCTGCGAACACAGAACCTTGTCCTCACCAGACACCCAGTGTCTGCGGCAGGCTAACCACGGTAACAGGGAGAACTCAGACAGCACAGCTGCCCAGAGAAGCAGGCTGAGGCCGTGGCAGGTGCAGACAGCCGCGGGACACAGGTAGGCCTGGCCAGGGGCCCGTCCTTCAGTCCCTCAGTGCCAGGCACAGAGATGGGCCCTGGAGAAGCCTCCCAGGGAACTGAGCATTAGGAGGAATGAACTGCCTAGAAGCCACCAGGATTCCTCTGATCAAAATCAGGGTGCTAGCAGGAAGAAGTGAGTTCAAAAGGGAGGAATTGCTGTCCCCAGGCAGCCAACAGTCTGCTAATGGTTTGTGCTGGAAGATGAAGCATGTGGCGGGAGAAAGCAGCAAGCTGGTTGAGTCACCCGATGAAGGAGATAGCTCATGGGTTGTTGCTGATGAGTCTGACCCTGGGGCTTGCAGACTCTAAACAGATAAATTTTGGGGTTCTTTGTTTTGGTTTCGGTTTTATGATAATGATGATGATGATGATGATGGAAGTATAGTTGACACAGGATGTTATGTTAGTTTCAGACGTACAACATCGTGATTCTATAAGTCCTAGACAAATATATTTGATGGGGCCTCTGCCCATGTAAGCTATTTGAGTCACCCCCAAGTCAGCATGTCAGTGCCATTCCTGCAGCCCAGCGTCATGTGACCCCACAGAAGGAAGACCATACCGGCCAGCAGGAACCATCCGCTCCCTAGGCCACCTTCCCAGAACTGGGGCTCAACCACAGGGCCCACAGAATAACCATCAGCCCAAGTTCCCAGAGCTCTCTGAGGCCTGTGGTCAGCCCCACACACTGGACAAAGGGACAAACTGTACCTAATAAGGGAAATCAGGGATCGGGACCTATGCAGGTCCCCCATTCAGGCTTGGAGAGCCCCAGTTGAGCACACCCAGCAGCCTGTATGGTCCCAGGGACTGGAGGGGTGACTTGGGCAGTTTCAAGGAAGACACCCCAAAGTGGAGAGGGCTCAGGGGACCCAGGCCAGGGTCCCAACCACCAAAGTCTAAAGCAATCCTAAATGCGAAGACCCTGAGTACAGGAACAGGGCATCTCTACACCCTTCCTCCCACAGGGATGGGGCCAGGGAAGAGCTGGCCCCAGATAAAAAGGAACATTGGAGTCCCTGAAGCTGGGACTATCCATCCAAGACAATTTGCAAGCACTGTCACTCCTACACATCCCAGGACCAGGTCGGTCAGAGTGCAAACAGTGCCCTCACCCTCCTCCGCCCCTGCCCGACCGCCCCTGTAAGCCCACAGGCTGGCCCTTCCATGCCAGGGCGGGGTCTGGTCCCTTTGCCAGCCTCAGAGCCCATATGCAGATGTCTTCTCTCAGAGACTCTGCCCAGAAACACAGGAGGCTTTCTCTGCAGACCCGCAGACCAGACAGCATTCATCTCTCAGTGTCAATAAACCCACGTCTCCAGGGCAATGACTTTTACTTGGTAAATACTAAGCAGCAAGGGACAGCCGGCACGCGCCTCTGGTCTAGAAGAACTGTGAGAACAGCAGCCAGGTTCTGCCACCCCTGGGTCATGTCTCCCTCCCAAGGCTGAGGCTCTGCACAGATGAGCAGAGGGTCTGACAGGAGCCATGCCCACGGAACAGGAGGAGAAGCCAGAGCTCCTCTCCAGCTATGTGAGGTAACCTAGCCCAGGGGACAGAGCAGCCTAGGGGAGGGCGGCCATGGCTTGTGCAAAAATCCACCCCAACACATACTACAAGATGTACCAGCTTATTAGCAGTCGGAGGGAGCAGGGAGTCCTAGACGCAAGGTGGGGATTCAAGGAAGGGGTGGGCAGCAAGTCCTATGGGTGACCAAGAGTGAACACATGCTGTCTTCTCCCAGTCTCCCCTCCTTTGGGGGGGTCACTCCACATTCTAGGGGATCCTCCTTTTGAGTTTAGACGGGACAGAGCCCAGGTTCCTGGCCCCAAGGGTGGACTGTGTCTCAAGCTTGGCCCATTTGTACACCCTGCTCTATGACATTCAACCCTCCCTGACTTGTGAGTGACCAAGAACCATGCTCGGCCACCCCTGGGCATTCCCTGCCTTAGGAGAAACAGAGAAGTATTTTCCTCATGCTTTGCTTACTCTGAGGTTGAGTGTAGTTCTGGGTCCTTCCTTTCTGGGGTGCTCACTTCAAAAATACCCAAACTCAGGTCTTGTTGCAGAGTGAAGATTCATTCCCCATTATTGAATCTATATGAGAAATTAATATTGCTCCTAGTCACATGACCCTGACATTTTTCCCCCCAGTAAACTAATAACTACGTTGCTCCGTGACTAAGGGAGCAGGTTCCCCTCCTCCTATTCTGTCATGCTGCAGTGACTGTCTTTACAAAACTGTTGGGAAGGGGCTGGAGCAGAGCTGGTTTCCCCACCCCTGAGTTTCTAATCACCTACCACTTTGCCTCCTCATGACCTGTACTAAGTTTGGCTTCTCTCAGGGACTAACACCCAAATAACTGCTGGATGAGTAAGTGGATGGATGGATGGATGAATGGACTGAAGAGAGGATGGATGGATGGATGGATGGATGGATGGATGGATGGATGGATG